>JAVLSZ010000008.1:77525000-77527500 GCA_032313775.1 Urocyon cinereoargenteus
ACCCAAACCCTAACACTAACCCAAACCCGAACCCTAACCCGAACACTAACCCTAACCCTAACCCGAACCCTAACACTAACCCTAACCCGAACCCTAACCCGAACCCTAATCCTAAACCTAACCCTAATCCTAAACCGAACCCTAACCCTAACCCTAACCGGAACCCTAACCCTAACCCTAACCCGAACCCGAACCCTAACCCCTTACACGAATCCTAACCCTAACCCGAACCCTAACCCGAACCCTAAACCTAACCCCGAACCCGAAACCTAACCCTAACCCTAACCCTAACCCGAACACTAATCCGAACCCTAACCCGAAGCCCAACCCTAACCCTAACCCGTACCCTAACCCTAACCCTAACCCTAAACCTAACCCTAACCCGAACCCTAACCCTAACCCTAAACCGAACCCTAACCCGAGCCCTAACCCGAACCCTAACCCGAACCCTAACACGAACCCTAACCGGAATCCTTAACCTAACCCTAACCCTAACCCTAACCCGAAACCTAACCCTAACCCTAACCCGAACCCGAACCCTAACCCGAAACCGAACCCTAACCTGAAACCTAACACTAACCCTAACCCGAACCCTAACCCTAACCCGAACCCTCAACTGAACCCTAACCCGAACCCTAACCCGAAACCTAACCCGAACCCTAAACCGAACCCTAACCCGAATCCTAACCCTAACCCTAACCCGAACCCTAACCCGAACCCTAACCCTAACCCTAACACGAATGCTAACTCTAACCCTAACCCAAACCCTAACCCGGACCCTAAACCTAACCCTAACCCTAACCCTAAACCGAACCCTAACCCTAACCCGAACCCGAACCCTAACCCCTAACCCGAACCCGAACACGAACCCTAACCCGATCCCGAACCCTAACCCTACCCCGAACCCGGACCCAAACCATAACCCTAACCCTAACCCGAACCCTAACACTAACCCTAACCATAACCCTAACCCGAACCCTAACCCTAACCCTAACCGGAACCCTAACGCTAACCCTAACCCGAACCCGAACCCTAACCCCTTACCCGAAACCTAACACTAAACCGAAACCTAACCCGAACACTAACCCTAACCCTAACCCCGAACCCGAACCCTAACCCTAACCCTAACCCTAACCCGAACCCTAAACCGAACCCTAACCCGAACCCCAACCCTAACCCTAACCCGAACCCGAACCCTAACCCTAACCCTAACCCGAACCCTAACCCTACCCCGAACCCTAAACCTAACCCTAACCCTAACCCGAACCCTAACCGTAACCCTAACCCGACCCCTAACCCGAACCCTAACACGAACCCTAACCCTAACCCTAACCCTAACCCGAACCCTAACCCTAACACTAACTCGAACCCTACCCCTAACCCGAACCCTAAACCTAACCCTAACCCGAACCCTAACCCTAAACCGAACCAGAACCTTAACCCTAACCCGAAACCTAACCCGAACCCAACCCTAACCGGAACCCTAACCCTAACCCGAACCCTAACCCTAACCCTAATCCGAACTCGAAATCTAAACCTAACCTGAACCCTAACCCTAAACCTAACCCAAACCCTAACCCTTACCCTAACCCTAACCCGAACCCGAACCCTAAACCTAAACCTAACCCTAACCCTAACCCTAACCCTAACCCTAACCCGAACCCTAACCCTAAATCTAACCCTAAACCTAACCCTAACCCGAACCCTAACACTAACCCTAACCCGAACCCGAACCCTAATCCGAAACCTAAACCTAACCCTAACACGAACCCTAACCCTAACCCGAACCCGAACCCTAAACCTAACCCGAACCCTAACCCGAACCCTAACCCGAACCCTAAAACGAACCCTAACCCTAACCCTAACCCGAACCCTAAACCGAACCCTAACCCTAACCCTAACACGAACCCTAAACCGAACCCTAACCCGAACCCTAACACTAACCCTAACACTAACCCTAACCCGAACCCTAAAACTAACCCTAACCCTTACCCTAACCCTAACCCTAACCCGAACCCTAACCCTAACCCTAACTCTAACACTAACCCCTAACCCAAACCCTAACCCTAACCCTAACCCTAAAACCTAACCCTAACATGAACCCTAACCCTAAACCTAACCCTAACCCGAATCCTAACCCTAACCCTAACCAGAACCCTAACCCGAACCCTAACCAGAACCCTAACCTGAACACTAACCCCTAACCCTAACCCGAACCCGAACCCTTACCCGAACCCTAACCCTAACCCTAAACCTAAACCTAACCCCTAACCCTAACCCGAACCTTAACCCTAAACCTAACCCTAACCCTAACCCTAAACCTAAACCTAACCCGAACCCTAATCCTAAACCTAACCCGAACCCTAACCCTAACCCGAACCCTAACCCTAACCCTAACCCGAACCCTAACCTTAACCCTAACTCTAACCCTAAACCTAACCCTAAACCGAACCCTAACCCTAACCCTAACCCGAACCCTAACCCGAACCCTAACACGAAC
>JAVLSZ010000008.1:77532500-77537500 GCA_032313775.1 Urocyon cinereoargenteus
TAACCCTAACGCAAACCCTAACCCTAACCCGAACCTTAACCCTAACCCGAAACCGAACCCTAACCCTAACCCGAACCCTAACCCTAACCCGAACCCTAACCCTAACCTGAACCCTAACCCTAACCCTAACCCGAACCCGAACCCGAACCCTAACCCTAACCCTAACCCGAACCTTAACCCGAACGCGAACCCTAACCATAAACCTAACCCGAACCCTAACCCTAACCCTAACCCGACCCTAACCCTAACACGAAACCTAACCCTAACCCGAAACCGAACACGAACCCTAACCCGAACCCTAACCCTAACCCTAACCCTAACCCGAACCCTAACCCCAACCCGAACCCTAAACCGAACCCTAACCCTAACCCTAACCCGAAGCCGTACCCTATACCTAACGCTTTCCCTAACCCTAACCCTAACCCGAAACCTAAACCTAACCCTAACTCGAACCCTAACCCTAACCCGAACCCTAACCCTAACCCTAACCCGAATCCTAACCCTAACCCTAACCCGAACTCTAACCCGAACCCTAACCCTAACCCTAACCCTAACCCGAACCCTAACCCTAACCCTAACTCAAAACCTAACCCGAACCCTAACCCTAAACCGAACCCTAACACTAACCCTAACCCTAACCCTAACCCTAAAACCTAACCCTAACCCGAACCCTAACCCTAACCCTAACGCTAACCCTAACCCTAACCCGAACCCTATCCCTAACACTAACCCGAACACTAACCCTAATCCTAACCCTAACCCGAAACCTAACCCTAACCCCAACACTAACCCGAACCCGAACCCTAACCCTAACCCTAACCCGAACCCGAAGCCTAACCCGAATCCTGACCCTAACCCGAAACCTAACCCTAACCCGAACCCGAACCCTAACCCTAACCCGAACCCTAACCCGAAATCTAACCCTAACCCTAACCCGAACCCTAAGACGAACGCAAACCCAAACCCTAAACCGAACCCTAACCCTAACCCTAACCCGAACCCTAACCCGAACCCTAACCCTAACCCTAACCCGAACCCTAAACATAACCCTAACCCTAACCCGAACCCGAACCCTAACCCTAACCCGAAACCTAACACTAACCCTAACCCTAAAAAGAACCCTAACCCAAACCCTAACCCTAACCCTAACCCTAACCCTAAACCTAACCCGAACCCTAACCCTAACCCTAAACCGAACCCGAGCCCTAACCCTAACCCGAACCCTAACCCTAACCCTAAACCGAACCCGAACCCTAACCCGAACCCGAACCCTAACCTGAACCCTAACCCTAACCCGAACCCTAACCCTAACCCGAACCCTAACCCGAACCCTAACCCTAACCCTAAACCGAACCCGAACCCTAAACCGAAACCGAACCCTAACCCGAACCCTAACCCTAACCCTAACCCTAACCTGAACCCTAACCCTAACCCAAACCCTAACTCGAACCCTAACCCTAAACCTAACACTAACCCTAACCCATAAACCTAACCCTAGCCCTAACCCTAACCCTAACCCTAAAACCTAACCCTAACCCGAACCCTAACCCTAAACCTAACCCTATCCCTAACCCGAACCCTTACCCTAAACCTAACCTTAACCCTAACCCTAACCCTAACCCGAACCCTAACCCTAACCCTAACCCTAACCCGTACCATAACCCTAACCCTAACCCTAACCCTAACCCTAACCCGAACCCTAACCCGAACCCTAACCCTAACCCTAACGCGAACCCTAACCCTAACCCTAACCCGAACCCTAACCCGAACCCTAAACCTAACCCTAACCTGAACACTAACCCCTAACCCTAACCCGAACCCGAACTCTTACCTGAACCTGAACCCTAACCCGAACCCTAACCCTAACCCTAACGCAAACCCTAACCCTAACCCGAACCTTAACCCTAACCCGAAACCGAACCCTAACCCTAACCCGAACCCTAACCCTAACCCGAACCCTAACCCTAACCTGAACCCTAACCCTAACCCTAACCCGAACCCGAACCCGAACCCTAACCCTAACCCTAACCCGAACCTTAACCCGAACGCGAACCCTAACCATAAACCTAACCCGAACCCTAACCCTAACCCTAACCCGACCCTAACCCTAACACGAAACCTAACCCTAACCCGAAACCGAACACGAACCCTAACCCGAACCCTAACCCTAACCCTAACCCTAACCCGAACCCTAACCCCAACCCGAACCCTAAACCGAACCCTAACCCTAACCCTAACCCGAAGCCGAACCCTATACCTAACGCTTTCCCTAACCCTAACCCTAACCCGAAACCTAAACCTAACCCTAACTCGAACCCTAACCCTAACCCGAACCCTAACCCTAACCCTAACCCGAATCCTAACCCTAACCCTAACCCGAACTCTAACCCGAACCCTAACCCTAACCCTAACCCTAACCCGAACCCTAACCCTAACCCTAACTCAAAACCTAACCCGAACCCTAACCCTAAACCGAACCCTAACACTAACCCTAACCCTAACCCTAACCCTAAAACCTAACCCTAACCCGAACCCTAACCCTAACCCTAACGCTACCCTAACCCTAACCCGAACCCTATCCCTAACACTAACCCGAACACTAACCCTAATCCTAACCCTAACCCGAAACCTAACCCTAACCCCAACACTAACCCGAACCCGAACCCTAACCCTAACCCTAACCCGAACCCGAAGCCTAACCCGAATCCTGACCCTAACCCGAAACCTAACCCTAACCCGAACCCGAACCCTAACCCTAACCCGAACCCTAACCCGAAATCTAACCCTAACCCTAACCCGAACCCTAAGACGAACGCAAACCCAAACCCTAAACCGAACCCTAACCCTAACCCTAACCCGAACCCTAACCCGAACCCTAACCCTAACCCTAACCCGAACCCTAAACATAACCCTAACCCTAACCCGAACCCGAACCCTAACCCTAACCCGAAACCTAAACCTAAACCTAACCCTAACCCTAACCCGAACCCTAACCCTAACCCTAACTTGACCCCTAACCCGAACCCTAACACAAACCCTAACCCTAACCCTAATCCTAAACCGATCCCTAACCCTAACCCTAACCCGAACCCTAACCCTAACCCTAACCCAAATCCTAACCCTAACACGAACCCGAACCCTAACCCTAACCCGAAACCTAACCCGAACCCAACACTAACCCGAACCCTAACCCTAACCCGGACCCTAACCCTAACCCTAACCCTAACCCGAAACCTAAACCTAACCCGAACCCTTACCCTAAACCTAACCCGAACCCTAAACCTAACCCTAACCCGAACCCTAACCGTAACCCGAACCCTAACCCTAACCCTAACCCGAACCCTAACCCTTACCCGAACACTAACCCTAACCCTAACCCGAACCGTAACCCTAACCCTAACCCGAACCCTAACCCTAACCCTAACACGAACCCTAACCCGAACACTAACCCTAACCCGAACCCTAAACCTAACCCTAACCCTAACCCTAACCTGAACCCTAACCCTAACCTTAACCCTAACCCTAACCCGAACCCTAAACCTAAACCTAACCCTAACCCTAACCCGAACCCGAACCCGAACCCTAACCCTAACCCGAAACCCAACCCTAACCCTAACCCGAACCCGAACCCTAACCCGAACCCGAACCCTAACCCGAACCCGAAACCGAACCCTAACCCGAACCCTAATCCGAACCCTAACCCTAAACCTAGCCCGAACCCTAACCCTAACCCTAACCCAAACCCTAACCCGAACCCTAAACCTAACCCTAACCCGAACCCTATCCCTAACCCTAACCTTAAAACTAACCCTAAACCTTACCCCTAACCCTAACCCTAACACTAACCCTAAAACCTAACCCTAACCCTAACCCTAACACTAACCCTAACCCGAACCCTAACCCTAACCCTAACCCGAACCCTAACCCTAACCCTAACACGAACCCTAACCCGAACCCTAACCCTAACACTAACCCTAGCCCGAACCCTAAACCTAACCCTAACCCTTACCCTAACCCGAAACCTAACCCTAACCCTAACCTTAACCCTAACCCGAACCCTAACCCTAAAACTAACCCTAACACGAACCCTAACCCTAACCCGAAACCCAACCCTAACCCTAACCCGAACCCGAACCCTAACCCGAACCCGAACCCTAACCCGAACCCTAACCCGAACCCTAACCCGAACCCTAATCCGAACCCTAACCCTAAACCTAGCCCGAAACCTAACCCTAACCCTAACCCAAACCCTAACCCGAACCCTAAACCTAACCCTAACCCTAACCCTAACCCGAACTCTAACCCTAACCCTAACCCTAACCCGAAACCGAACCCTAACCCGAACCCGAACCCTAACCCGAACACGAACCCTAACCCAAACCCGAACCTGAAACCGAACCCTAACCCTAACACTAACCTGAACCCTAACCCTAACCCTAACCCTAACCTTAACCCTAACCCAACTCTAACTCTAACCCTAAACCTAACCCTAACCCGAACCCTAACCCTAACCCTAACCCGAACCCTAACACTAACCCTAACCCGAACCCTAACCCTTACCCGAACACTAACCCTAACCCTAACCAGAACCCTAACCCTAACCCGAACCCTAACCCTAACCCTAACTTGAACACTAACCCCTAACCCTAACCCCTAACCCTAACCCGAACACTAACCCTAACCCTAACCCTAACCCTAACACGAACTCTAACCCTAACCCTAACCCTAACCCGAACCCTAAACCTAAACCTAACCCTAACACTAACCCTAACCCGAACCCTAAACCGAACCCTAACCCTAACCCTAACCCTAACCCTAACACGAACCCTAACCCTAACCCTAACCCGAACCCTACCCGAACCCGAACCCTAACCCAAACCCTAACCCTATCCCTAACCCGAACCCTAAACCTAACCCGAACCCTAAACCGAACCCTAACCCGAACCCTAACCCTAACCCGAACCCTAACCCGAACCCTAAACCTAACCGTAACCCGAACC
>JAVLSZ010000008.1:77542500-77565000 GCA_032313775.1 Urocyon cinereoargenteus
CCCTAACCTGAACACTAACCCCTAACCCTAACCCGAACCCGAACTCTTACCTGAACCTGAACCCTAACCCGAACCCTAACCCTAACCCTAACGCAAACCCTAACCCTAACCCGAACCTTAACCCTAACCCGAAACCGAACCCTAACCCTAACCCGAACCCTAACCCTAACCCGAACCCTAACCCTAACCTGAACCCTAACCCTAACCCTAACCCGAACCCGAACCCGAACCCTAACCCTAACCCTAACCCGAACCTTAACCCGAACGCGAACCCTAACCATAAACCTAACCCGAACCCTAACCCTAACCCTAACCCGACCCTAACCCTAACACGAAACCTAACCCTAACCCGAAACCGAACACGAACCCTAACCCGAACCCTAACCCTAACCCTAACCCTAACCCGAACCCTAACCCCAACCCGAACCCTAAACCGAACCCTAACCCTAACCCTAACCCGAAGCCGAACCCTATACCTAACGCTTTCCCTAACCCTAACCCTAACCCGAAACCTAAACCTAACCCTAACTCGAACCCTAACCCTAACCCGAACCCTAACCCTAACCCTAACCCGAATCCTAACCCTAACCCTAACCCGAACTCTAACCCGAACCCTAACCCTAACCCTAACCCTAACCCGAACCCTAACCCTAACCCTAACTCAAAACCTAACCCGAACCCTAACCCTAAACCGAACCCTAACACTAACCCTAACCCTAACCCTAACCCTAAAACCTAACCCTAACCCGAACCCTAACCCTAACCCTAACGCTACCCTAACCCTAACCCGAACCCTATCCCTAACACTAACCCGAACACTAACCCTAATCCTAACCCTAACCCGAAACCTAACCCTAACCCCAACACTAACCCGAACCCGAACCCTAACCCTAACCCTAACCCGAACCCGAAGCCTAACCCGAATCCTGACCCTAACCCGAAACCTAACCCTAACCCGAACCCTAACCCTAACCCGAACCCTAACCCGAAATCTAACCCTAACCCTAACCCGAACCCTAAGACGAACGCAAACCCAAACCCTAAACCGAACCCTAACCCTAACCCTAACCCGAACCCTAACCCGAACCCTAACCCTAACCCTAACCCGAACCCTAAACATAACCCTAACCCTAACCCGAACCCGAACCCTAACCCTAACCCGAAACCTAAACCTAAACCTAACCCTAACCCTAACCCGAACCCTAACCCTAACCCTAACTTGACCCCTAACCCGAACCCTAACACAAACCCTAACCCTAACCCTAATCCTAAACCGATCCCTAACCCTAACCCTAACCCGAACCCTAACCCTAACCCTAACCCGAATCCTAACCCTAACACGAACCCGAACCCTAACCCTAACCCGAAACCTAACCCGAACCCAACACTAACCCGAACCCTAACCCTAACCCGGACCCTAACCCTAACCCTAACCCTAACCCGAAACCTAAACCTAACCCGAACCCTTACCCTAAACCTAACCCGAACCCTAAACCTAACCCTAACCCGAACCCTAACCGTAACCCGAACCCTAACCCTAACCCTAACCCGAACCCTAACCCTTACCCGAACACTAACCCTAACCCTAACCCGAACCGTAACCCGAACCCTAACCCTAACTTGAACACTAACCCCTAACCCTAACCCAAACCCGAACTCTTACCTGAACCCGAACCCTAACCCGAACCCGAACCCGAAACCTAACCCGAACCCGAACCCGAACCCGAACCCTAACCCTAACCCTAACCCGAACCCTAACCCTAAACCTAACCCTAACCCTAACTCTAACCCGAACCCTAACACTAACCCGAAACCTAACCCTAACCCGAAACCTAACGCGAACCCTAACCCGAACCCTAACCCTAACCCGAACCCTAACCCTAACCCTAAACCTAATCCGAACACTAACCCGAACCCTAACCCGAAACCACCCTAACCCTAACCCGAACCCTAACCCGAACCCTAACCTAACCCTAACCCGAACCCTAACCATAACCCTAACCCTAACCCTAACCCCTAACCCTAACCCGAACCCTAACCCTAACCCTAACCCTAACCCTAACCCGAACCCTAAACCGAAACCTAACCCTAACCCTAACCCTAACCCAAACCCTAACCCTAACCCTAACCCGAACCCTAACCCGAACCCGAACCCTAATCCGAACCCTAACCCTATCCCTATGCCGAACCCTAAACCTAACCATAACCGTAACCCGAACCATAAGCCTAACCCTAACCCAAACCCTAACCCGAACCCTAACCCTAACCCTAATCCGAACCCTAAACCGAACCCTAACGCTAACCCTAACCTGAACCCTAACCCGTAACTCGAACCCGAACACGAACTCTAAACCGAACCCGAACCCTAACCCTACCCCGAACCCGAACCCAAACCATAACCCTAACCCTAACCCGAAACCTAACCCTAACCCTAACCCTAACCGTAACCCGAAACCTAAGCCTAACCCTAACCCTAACCCTAACCCTAACCAGAACCCTAACCCTAACCCTAACCCGAACCCTAACCCTAACCCTAACCCGAACCCTAACCCTAACCCTAACCCGAACCCTAACCCTAACACTAACTCGAACCCTAACCCTAACCCTAACCCGAACCCAAACCCTAACCCTAACCCGAACCCTAACCCTAAACCGAACCCGTACCTTAACCCTGTTCCGAAACCTAACCCGAACCCAACCTTAACCCGAACCCTAACCCTAACCCTAATCCGAACTCGAAACCTAAACCTAACCTGAACCCTAACCCTAAACCTAACCCAAACCCTAACCCTTACCCTAACCCTAACCCGAACCCGAACCCTAACCCTAAACTTACCCTAAACCTAACCCTAACCCTAACCCTAACCCGAACCCTAAACCGAACCCTAACCCTAACACTAACCCTAACCCGAACCCTAACCCGAACCCTAACCCTAACCCTCACCCGAACCCGAACCCTAACCCGAACCCGAACCCTAACCCGAACACTTACCCTAACCCGAACCCGAACCCTAACCCGAACCCTAACCCTAAACCTAACCCGAACGCTAACCCTAACCCTACCCCAAACCCTAACCCGAACCTTAACCCTAAACCTAACCCTAACCCTAACCCGAACCCGAACCCTAACCCTAACCCTAACCCGAACCTTAACCCTAACCCTAACCGAAACCCTAACCCCTAACCCGAACCCGAACCCGTATCCTAATCCTAACCCAAACCCTAACACTAACGTAACCCGAACCCTAACCCTAACCCGAACCCTAATCCAAACCCGAACCCTAACACTAACCCTAACCCGAACTCTAACCCTAACCCGAAACCTAACCCTAACCCGAACCCTAACCCTAACCCTAACCCTAACCCGAACCCTAAACCGAACCCTAACCCGAACCCTAACCCTAACCCTAACCCGAACCCTAACGCTAACCCTAACCCGAACCCTAACCCTTACCCGAACACTAACCCTAACCCTAACCCGAACCCTAACCCGAACCCTAACCCTAACCCTAACTTGAACACTAACCCCTAACCCTAACCAGAACCCGAATTCTTACCCGAACCCGAACACTAACCCGAACCCGAACCCGAATCCGAACCCTAAACCGAACCCGAACCCGAACCCTAACCCTAACGCTAACCCGAACCCTAACCCTAAACCTAACCCTAACCCTAACCATAACCCGAACCCTAACACTAACCCTAACTCTAACCCTAAACCTAACCCTAACCCGAACCCTAACGCGAACCCTAACCCGAACCCTAACCCTAACCCGAACCCTAAACCTAACCCTAACACTAACCCTAACCCTAACCCGAACCCTAACCCTAACCCTAACCCTAACCCGAACCCGAACCCTAACCCTAACCCTAACCCGAACCCTAACCCTAACCCGAACCCGAACCCTAACCCTAACCCGAAACCTAACCCGAACCCAACCCTAACCCAACTCCTAACTCTAACCCGAACCCTAACCCTAACACTAACCCTAACCATAACCCTAACCCGAAACCTAAACCTAACCCGAACCCTAACCCTAAACCTAACCCGAACCCTAACCCTAACCCTAAACAGAACCTTAACCGTAACCCGAACCCTAACCCTAACCCTAAACCGAACCCTAACCCTAACCTGAACACTAACCCTAACCCTACCCCTAACCCTAACCCTAACCCTAACCCATAACCCTAACCACAACCCTAACCCTAACCCGAACCATAACCCTAACCCTAACCCGAAACCTAACCCTAACACGAACCCTAACCCTAACCCGAACCCTAACCCGAACCCTAACCCGAAAACCAACCCTAAGCCTAACCCGAACCCGAACCCTAAACCTAACCCTAACCCGAACCCTAACCCTAAACCGAACCCTAACCCTAACCCTAACCCTAACCCGAACCCTAACCCTAAACCTAACCCGACCCCTAACCCGAACCCTAACACGAACCCTAACCCTAACCATAACCCGAACCCGAACCCTAACCCTAACACTAACTCGAACCCTAACCCTAACCCGAAACCTAACTCTAACCCTAACCCGAACCCTAAACCTAAACCGAACCCGAACCTTAACCCTAACCCGAAACCTAACCCAAACCCAACCCTAACCCGAACTCTAACCCTAACCCTAATCCGAACTCGAAACCTAAACCTACCCTGAACCCTAACCCTAAACCTAACCAAAACACTAAACCTTACCCTAAACCTAACCCGAACCCGAAACCTAACCCTAAACCTAACCCTAACCCTAACCCGAACCCTAACCCGGACCCTAACCCTAACCCTAACCCTAACCCGAAACCTAAACCTAACCCGAACCCTTACCCTAAACCTAACCCGAACCCTAAACCTAACCCTAACCCGAACCCTAACCGTAACCCGAACCCTAACCCTAACCCTAACCCGAACCCTAACCCTTACCCGAACACTAACCCTAACCCTAACCCGAACCGTAACCCGAACCCTAACCCTAACTTGAACACTAACCCCTAACCCTAACCCAAACCCGAACTCTTACCTGAACCCGAACCCTAACCCGAACCCGAACCCGAAACCTAACCCGAACCCGAACCCGAACCCGAACCCTAACCCTAACCCGAACCCGAACCCTAACCCTAAACCTAACCCTAACCCTAACTCTAACCCGAACCCTAACACTAACCCGAAACCTAACCCTAACCCGAAACCTAACGCGAACCCTAACCCGAACCCTAACCCTAACCCGAACCCTAACCCTAACCCTAAACCTAATCCGAACACTAACCCGAACCCTAACCCGAAACCACCCTAACCCTAACCCGAACCCTAACCCGAACCCTAACCTAACCCTAACCCGAACCCTAACCATAACCCTAACCCTAACCCTAACCCCTAACCCTAACCCGAACCCTAACCCTAACCCTAACCCTAACCCTAACCCGAACCCTAAACCGAAACCTAACCCTAACCCTAACCCTAACCCAAACCCTAACCCTAACCCTAACCCGAACCCTAACCCGAACCCGAACCCTAATCCGAACCCTAACCCTATCCCTATGCCGAACCCTAAACCTAACCATAACCGTAACCCGAACCATAAGCCTAACCCTAACCCAAACCCTAACCCGAACCCTAACCCTAACCCTAATCCGAACCCTAAACCGAACCCTAACGCTAACCCTAACCTGAACCCTAACCCGTAACTCGAACCCGAACACGAACTCTAAACCGAACCCGAACCCTAACCCTACCCCGAACCCGAACCCAAACCATAACCCTAACCCTAACCCGAAACCTAACCCTAACCCTAACCCTAACCGTAACCCGAAACCTAAGCCTAACCCTAACCCTAACCCTAACCGTAACCAGAACCCTAACCCTAACCCTAACCCGAACCCTAACCCTAACCCTAACCCGAACCCTAACCCTAACCCTAACCCGAACCCTAACCCTAACACTAACTCGAACCCTAACCCTAACCCTAACCCGAACCCAAACCCTAACCCTAACCCGAACCCTAACCCTAAACCGAACCCGTACCTTAACCCTGTTCCGAAACCTAACCCGAACCCAACCTTAACCCGAACCCTAACCCTAACCCTAATCCGAACTCGAAACCTAAACCTAACCTGAACCCTAACCCTAAACCTAACCCAAACCCTAACCCTTACCCTAACCCTAACCCGAACCCGAACCCTAACCCTAAACTTACCCTAAACCTAACCCTAACCCTAACCCTAACCCGAACCCTAAACCGAACCCTAACCCTAACACTAACCCTAACCCGAACCCTAACCCGAACCCTAACCCTAACCCTCACCCGAACCCGAACCCTAACCCGAACCCGAACCCTAACCCGAACACTTACCCTAACCCGAACCCGAACCCTAACCCGAACCCTAACCCTAAACCTAACCCGAACGCTAACCCTAACCCTACCCCAAACCCTAACCCGAACCTTAACCCTAAACCTAACCCTAACCCTAACCCGAACCCGAACCCTAACCCTAACCCTAACCCGAACCTTAACCCTAACCCTAACCGAAACCCTAACCCCTAACCCGAACCCGAACCCGTATCCTAATCCTAACCCAAACCCTAACACTAACGTAACCCGAACCCTAACCCTAACCCGAACCCTAATCCAAACCCGAACCCTAACACTAACCCTAACCCGAACTCTAACCCTAACCCGAACCCTAACCCTAACCCGAACCCTAACCCTAACCCTAACCCTAACCCGAACCCTAAACCGAACCCTAACCCGAACCCTAACCCTAACCCTAACCCGAACCCTAACGCTAACCCTAACCCGAACCCTAACCCTTACCCGAACACTAACCCTAACCCTAACCCGAACCCTAACCCGAACCCTAACCCTAACCCTAACTTGAACACTAACCCCTAACCCTAACCAGAACCCGAATTCTTACCCGAACCCGAACACTAACCCGAACCCGAACCCGAATCCGAACCCTAAACCGAACCCGAACCCGAACCCTAACCCTAACGCTAACCCGAACCCTAACCCTAAACCTAACCCTAACCCTAACCATAACCCGAACCCTAACACTAACCCTAACTCTAACCCTAAACCTAACCCTAACCCGAACCCTAACGCGAACCCTAACCCGAACCCTAACCCTAACCCGAACCCTAAACCTAACCCTAACACTAACCCTAAACCTAACCCGAACCCTAACCCGAAACCTAACCCTAACCCTAACCCGAACCCTACCCCGAACACTAACCCTAACCCTAACCCGAACCCTAACCCTAACCCTAACCCGAACCCGAACACTAACCCTAACCCGAACCCTAACCCGAACACTAACCCGAATCCTAACCCGAACCCTAACACGAACGCTAAACCGAACCCTAAACCGAACCCTAACCCTAACCCTAACCGGAACCCTAACCCGAACCCTAACCCTAACCCTAACCCGAACCCTAACCCTAACCCTAACCCGACCCCGAACCCTAACCCTAACACGAACCCGAACCCTAAACCTAACCCTAACCCGAACCCAAACCCTAACCCTAACCTGACCCTAACCCGAACCCTAACATGAACACTAACCCTAACCCTAATCCTAACCCGAACCCTAACCCTAACCCTAACCCGAACACTAACCCTAACCCGAACCCGAACCCGAACCCTAACCCTAACCCTAACCCGAACACTAACCCTAACCCGAACACTAACCCTAACCTGAACACTAACCCTAACCCTAACCCGAACCCTAACCCGAACCCTAAACCTAACCCTAACCTGAACACTAACCCCTAACCCTAACCCTAACCCGAACCCTAACCCTAACCCGAACCCGAACCCTAACCCTAACCCTAACCCGAACCCTAACCCTAACCCGAACCCGAACCCTAACCCTAACCCGAAACCTAACCCGAACCCAACCCTAACCCAACCCCTAACCCTAACCCGAACCCTAACCCTAACACTAACCCTAACCATAACCCTAACCCGAAACCTAAACCTAACCCGAACCCTAACCCTAAACCTAACCCGAACCCTAACCCTAACCCTAAACAGAACCTTAACCGTAACCCGAACCCTAACCCTAACCCTAACCCGAACCCTAACCCTAACCTGAACACTAACCCTAACCCTACCCCTAACCCTAACCCTAACCCTAACCCATAACCCTAACCACAACCCTAACCCTAACCCGAACCATAACCCTAACCCTAACCCGAAACCTAACCCTAACACGAACCCTAACCCTAACCCGAACCCTAACCCGAACCCTAACCCGAAACCCAACCCTAAGCCTAACCCGAACCCGAACCCTAAACCTAACCCTAACCCGAACCCTAACCCTAAACCGAACCCTAACCCTAACCCTAACCCTAACCCGAACCCTAACCCTAAACCTAACCCGACCCCTAACCCGAACCCTAACACGAACCCTAACCCTAACCATAACCCGAACCCGAACCCTAACCCTAACACTAACTCGAACCCTAACCCTAACCCGAAACCTAACTCTAACCCTAAACCGAACCCTAAACCTAAACCGAACCCGAACCTTAACCCTAACCCGAAACCTAACCCAAACCCAACCCTAACCCGAACTCTAACCGTAACCCTAATCCGAACTCGAAACCTAAACCTACCCTGAACCCTAACCCTAAACCTAACCAAAACACTAAACCTTACCCTAAACCTAACCCGAACCCGAAACCTAACCCTAAACCTAACCCTAACCCTAACCCGAACCCTAACCCGAAACCTAACCCTAACCCTAACCCGAACCCGAAACCTAACCCGAACCCGAACCCTGACCCGAACACTTAGCCTAACCCGAACCCGAACCCTAACCCGAACCCTAACCCTAAACCTAACCCGAACCCTAACCCTAACTCTAACCCAAACCCGAACCCGAACCCTAACCCTAAACCTAACCCTAACCCTAACCCTAACCCGAACCCTAACCCTAACAATAACTCGAACCCTAACCCTAACCCTAACCCGAACCCAAACCCTAACCCTAACCCGAACCCTAACCCTAAACCTAACCCTAACCCTAACTCTAACCCGAACCCTAACACTAACCCGAAACCTAACCCTAACCCGAAACCTAACGCGAACCCTAACCCGAACCCTAACCCTAACCCGAACCCTAACCCTAACCCTAAACCTAATCCAAACACTAACCCGAACCCTAACCCGAAACCACCCCAACCCTAACCCGAACCCTAACCCGAACCCTAACCTAACCCTAACCGGAACCCTAACCATAACCCTAACCCTAACCCTAACCCCTAACCCTAACCCGAACCCTAACCCTAACCCTAACACGAACCCTAACCCTAACCCTAACCCTAACCCTAACCCGAACCCGAAACCTAACCCTAAACCTAACCCTAACCCTAACCCTAACCCGAACCCTAAACCGAAACCTAACCCTAACCCTAACCCTAACCCAAACCCTAAACCTAACCCTAACCCGAACCCTAACCCGAACCCGAACCCTAATCCGAACCCTAACCCTATCCCTATGCCGAACCCTAAACCTAACCATAACCGTAACCCGAACCATAAGCCTAACCCTAAACCAAACCCTAACCCGAACCCTAACCCTAACCCTAATCCGAACCCTAAACCGAACCCTAACGCTAACCCTAACCTGAACCCTAACCCCTAACTCGAACCCGAACACGAACTCTAAACCGAACCCGAACCCTAACCCTACCCCGAACCCGAACCCAAACCATAACCCTAACCCTAACCCGAAACCTAACCCTAACCCTAACCCTAACCGTAACCCGAACCCTAAGCCTAACCCTAACCCTAACCCTAACCCTAACCAGAACCCTAACCCTAACCCTAACCCGAACCCTAACCCTAACCCTAACCCGAACCCTAACCCTAACCCTAACCCGAACCCTAACCCTAACACTAACTCGAACCCTAACCCTAACCCTAACCCGAACCCAAACCCTAACCCTAACCCGAACCCTAACCCTAAACCGAACCCGTACCTTAACCCTGTTCCGAAACCTAACCCGAACCCAAACTTAACCCGAACCCTAACCCTAACCCTAATCCGAACTCGAAACCTAAACCTAACCTGAACCCTAACCCTAAACCTAACCCAAACCCTAACCCTTACCCTAACCCTAACCCGAACCCGAACCCTAACCCTAAACTTACCCTAAACCTAACCCTAACCCTAACCCTAACCCGAACCCTAAACCGAACCCTAACCCTAACACTAACCCTAACCCGAACCCTAACCCGAACCCTAACCCTAACCCTAACCCGAACCCGAACCCTAACCCGAACCCGAACCCTAACCCGAACACTTACCCTAACCCGAACCCGAACCCTAACCCGAACCCTAACCCTAAACCTAACCCGAACGCTAACCCTAACCCTACCCCAAACCCTAACCCGAACCTTAACCCTAAACCTAACCCTAACCCTAACCCGAACCCGAACCCTAACCCTAACCCTAACCCGAACCTTAACCCTAACCCTAACTGAAACCCTAACCCCTAACCCGAACCCGAACCCGTATCCTAATCCTAACCCAAACCCTAACACTAACGTAACCCGAACCCTAACCCTAACCCGAACCCTAATCCTAACCCGAACCCTAACACTAACCCTAACCCGAACTCTAACCCTAACCCGAACCCTAACCCTAACCCGAACCCTAACCCTAACCCTAACCCTAACCCGAACCCTAAACCGAACCCTAACCCGAACCCTAACCCTAACCCTAACCCGAACCCTAACGCTAACCCTAACCCGAACCCTAACCCTTACCCGAACACTAACCCTAACCCTAACCCGAACCCTAACCCGAACCCTAACCCTAACCCTAACTTGAACACTAACCCCTAACCCTAACCAGAACCCGAATTCTTACCCGAACCCGAACACTAACCCGAACCCGAACCCGAATCCGAACCCTAAACCGAACCCGAACCCGAAGCCTAACCCTAACGCTAACCCGAACCCTAACCCTAAACCTAACCCTACCCCTAACCATAACCCGAACCCTAACACTAACCCTAACTCTAACCCTAAACCTAACCCTAACCCGAACCCTAACGCGAACCCTAACCCGAACCCTAACCCTAACCCGAACCCTAAACCTAACCCTAACACTAACCCTAAACCTAACCCGAACCCTAACCCGAAACCTAACCCTAACCCTAACCCGAACCCTACCCCGAACACTAACCCTAACCCTAATCCGAACCCTAACCCTAACCCTAACCCTAACCCGAACCCGAACACTAACCCTAACCCGAACCCTAACCCGAACACTAACCCGAATCCTAACCCGAACCCTAACACGAACGCTAAACCGAACCCTAAACCGAACCCTAACCCTAAACCTAACCCGAACCCTAACCCGAACCCTAACCCTAACCCTAACCCGAACCCTAACCCTAACCCTAACCCGACCCCGAACCCTAACCCTAACCTGAACCCGAACCCTAAACCTAACCCTAACCCGAACCCAAACCCTAACCCTAACCTGACCCTAAACCGAACCCTAACATGAACACTAACCCTAACCCTAATCCTAACCCGAACCCTAACCCTAACCCTAACCCGAACACTAACCCTAACCCGAACCCGAAACCGAACCCTAACCCTAACCCTAACCCGAACGCTAACCTAACCCGAACACTAACCCTAACCTGAACACTAACCCTAACCCTAACCCGAACCCTAACCCGAACCCTAAACCTAACCCTAACCTGAACACTAACCCCTAACCCTAACCCTAACCCGAACCCTAACCCTAACCCGAACCCGAACCCTAACCCTAACCCTAACCCGAACCCTAACCCTAACCCGAACCCGAACCCTAACCCTAACCCGAAACCTAACCCGAACCCAACCCTAACCCAACCCCTAACCCTAACCCGAACCCTAACCCTAACACTAACCCTAACCATAACCCTAACCCGAAACCTAAACCTAACCCGAACCCTAACCCTAAACCTAACCCGAACCCTAACCCTAACCCTAAACCGAACCCTAACCGTAACCCGAACCCTAACCCTAACCCTAACCCGAACCCTAACCCTAACCTGAACACTAAACCTAACCCTACCCCTAACCCTAACCCTAACCCTAACCCATAACCCTAACCACAACCCTAACCCTAACCCGAACCATAACCCTAACCCTAACCCGAAACCTAACCCTAACACGAACCCTAACCCGAACCCTAACCCGAAACCCAACCCTAAGCCTAACCCGAACCCGAACACTAAACCTAACCCTAACCCGAACACTAACCCTAAACCGAACCCTAACCCTAACCCTAACCCTAACCCGAACCCTAACCCTAACCCTAACCCGTCCCCTAACCCGAACCCTAACACGAACCCTAACCCTAAACCTAACCCGAACCCGAACCCTAACCCTAACACTAACTCGAACCCTAACCCTAACCCGAAACCTAACTCTAACCCTAACCCGAACCCTAAACCTAAACCGAACCCGAACCTTAACCCTAACCCGAAACCTAACCCAAACCCAACCCTAACCCGAACTCTAACCCTAACCCTAATCCGAACTCGAAACCTAAACCTACCCTGAACCCTAACCCTAAAACTAACCAAAATCCTAAACCTTACCCTAACCCTAACCCGAACCCGAAACCTAACCCTAAACCTAACCCTAACCCTAACCCGAACCCTAACCCGAAACCTAACCCTAACCCTAACCCGAACCCGAAACCTAACCCGAACCCGAAACCTGACCCGAACACTTAGCCTAACCCGAACCCGAACCCTAACCCGAACCCTAACCCTAAACCTAACCCGAAACCTAACCCTAACTCTAACCCAAACCCGAACCCGAACCCTAACTCTAAACCTAACCCTAACCCTAACCCGAACCCGAACCCTAACCCTAACCCTAACCCGAACCCTAACCCTAACCCTAACCAAAACCCTAACCCCTAATGAACCCGAACCCGTATCCTAATCCTAACCCGAACCCTAACCCTAACCCTAACCCTAACCCGAACCCTAACCCTAACCCTAACTTGACCCCTAACCCGAACCCTAACACAAACCCTAACCCTAACCCTAATCCTAAACCGATCCCTAACCCTAACCCTAACCCGAACCCTAACCCTAACCCTAACCCGAACCCTAACCCTAACCCGAACCCGAACCCTAACCCTAACCCGAAACCTAACCCGAACCCAACACTAACCCGAACCCTAACCCTAACCCGGACCCTAACCCTAACCCTAACCCTAACCCGAAACCTAAACCTAACCCGAACCCTTACCCTAAACCTAACCCGAACCCTAAACCTAACCCTAACCCGAACCCTAACCGTAACCCGAACCCTAACCCTAACCCTAACCCGAACCCTAACCCTTACCCGAACACTAACCCTAACCCTAACCCGAACCGTAACCAGAACCCTAACCCTAACTTGAACACTAACCCCTAACCCTAACCCAAACCCGAACTCTTACCTGAACCCGAACCCTAACCCGAACCCGAACCCGAAACCTAACCCGAACCCGAACCCGAACCCGAACCCTAACCCTAACCCTAACCCGAACCCTAACCCTAAACCTAACCCTAACCCTAACTCTAACCCGAACCCTAACACTAACCCGAAACCTAACCCTAACCCGAAACCTAACGCGAACCCTAACCCGAACCCTAACCCTAACCCGAACCCTAACCCTAACCCTAAACCTAATCCGAACACTAACCCGAACCCTAACCCGAAACCACCCTAACCCTAACCCGAACCCTAACCCGAACCCTAACCTAACCCTAACCCGAACCCTAACCATAACCCTAACCCTAACCCTAACCCCTAACCCTAACCCGAACCCTAACCCTAACCCTAACCCTAACCCTAACCCGAACCCTAAACCGAAACCTAACCCTAACCCTAACCCTAACCCAAACCCTAACCCTAACCCTAACCCGAACCCTAACCCGAACCCGAACCCTAACCCGAACACTTACCCTAACCCGAACCCGTACCCTAACCCGAACCCTAACCCTAACCCTAATCCGAACCCTAAACCGAACCCTAACGCTAACCCTAACCTGAACCCTAACCCCTAACTCGAACCCGAACACGAACTCTAAACCGAACCCGAACCCTAACCCTACCCCGAACCCGAACCCAAACCATAACCCTAACCCTAACCCGAAACCTAACCCTAACCCTAACCCTAACCGTAACCCGAACCCTAAGCCTAACCCTAACCCTAACCCTAACCCTAACCAGAACCCTAACCCTAACCCTAACCCGAACCCTAACCCTAACCCTAACCCGAACCCTAACCCTAACCCTAACCCGAACCCTAACCCTAACACTAACTCGAACCCTAACCCTAACCCTAACCCGAACCCAAACCCTAACCCTAACCCGAACCCTAACCCTAAACCGAACCCGTACCTTAACCCTGTTCCGAAACCTAACCCGAACCCAACCTTAACCCGAACCCTAACCCTAACCCTAATCCGAACTCGAAACCTAAACCTAACCTGAACCCTAACCCTAAACCTAACCCAAACCCTAACCCTTACCCTAACCCTAACCCGAACCCGAACCCTAACCCTAAACTTACCCTAAACCTAACCCTAACCCTAACCCTAACCCGAACCCTAAACCGAACCCTAACCCTAACACTAACCCTAACCCGAACCCTAACCCGAACCCTAACCCTAACCCTAACCCGAACCCGAACCCTAACCCGAACCCGAACCCTAACCCGAACACTTACCCTAACCCGAACCCGAACCCTAACCCGAACCCTAACCCTAAACCTAACCCGAACGCTAACCCTAACCCTACCCCAAACCCTAACCCGAACCTTAACCCTAAACCTAACCCTAACCCTAACCCGAACCCGAACCCTAACCCTAACCCTAACCCGAACCTTAACCCTAACCCTAACCGAAACCCTAACCCCTAACCCGAACCCGAACCCGTATCCTAATCCTAACCCAAACCCTAACACTAACGTAACCCGAACCCTAACCCTAACCCGAACCCTAATCCTAACCCGAACCCTAACACTAACCCTAACCCGAACTCTAACCCTAACCCGAACCCTAACCCTAACCCGAACCCTAACCCTAACCCTAACCCTAACCCGAACCCTAAACCGAACCCTAACCCGAACCCTAAACCTAACCCTAACCCGAACCCTAACGCTAACCCTAACCCGAACCCTAACCCTTACACGAACACTAACCCTAACCCTAACCCGAACCCTAAACCTAACCCTAACTTGAACACTAACCCCTAACCCTAACCAGAACCCGAATTCTTACCCGAACCCGAACACTAACCCGAACCCGAACCCGAATCCGAACCCTAAACCGAACCCGAACCCGAACCCTAACCCTAACGCTAACCCGAACCCTAACCCTAAACCTAACCCTAACCCTAACCATAACCCGAACCCTAACACTAACCCTAACTCTAACCCTAAACCTAACCCTAACCCGAACCCTAACGCGAACCCTAACCCGAACCCTAACCCTAACCCGAACCCTAAACCTAACCCTAACACTAACCCTAAACCTAACCCGAACCCTAACCCGAAACCTAACCCTAACCCTAACCCGAACCCTACCCCGAACACTAACCCTAACCCTAACCCGAACCCTAACCCTAACCCTAACCCTAACCCGAACCCGAACACTAACCCTAACCCGAACCCTAACCCGAACACTAACCCGAATCCTAACCCGAACCCTAACACGAATGCTAAACCGAACCCTAAACCGAACCCTAACCCTAACCCTAACCGGAACCCTAACCCGAACCCTAACCCTAACCCTAACCCGAACCCTAACCCTAACCCTAACCCGACCCCGAACCCTAACCCGAACCCGAACCCTAAACCTAACCCTAACCCGAACCCAAACCCTAACCCTAACCTGACCCTAACCCGAACCCTAACATGAAAACTAACCCTAACCCTAATCCTAACCCGAACCCTAACCCTAACCCTAACCCGAACACTAACCCTAACCCGAACCCGAACCCGAACCCTAACCCTAACCCTAACCCGAACACTAACCCTAACCCGAACACTAACCCTAACCTGAACACTAAACCTAACCCTAACCCGAACCCTAACCCGAACCCTAAACCTAACCCTAACCTGAACACTAACCCCTAACCCTAACCCTAACCCGAACCCTAACCCTAACCCGAACCCGAACCCTAACCCTAACCCTAACCCGAACCCTAACCCTAACCCGAACCCGAACCCTAACCCTAACCCGAAACCTAACCCGAACCCAACCCTAACCCAACCCCTAACCCTAACCCGAACCCTAACCCTAACACTAACCCTAACCATAACCCTAACCCGAAACCTAAACCTAACCCGAACCCTAACCCTAAACCTAACCCGAACCCTAACCCTAACCCTAAACAGAACCCTAACCGTAACCCGAACCCTAACCCTAACCCTAACCCGAACCCTAACCCTAACCTGAACACTAACCCTAACCCTACCCCTAACCCTAACCCTAACCCTAACCCATAACCCTAACCACAACCCTAAACCTAACCCGAACCATAACCCTAACCCTAACCCGAAACCTAACCCTAACACGAACCCTAACCCTAACCCGAACCCTAACCCGAACCCTAACCCGAAACCCAACCCTAAGCCTAACCCGAACCCGAACCCTAAACCTAACCCTAACCCGAACCCTAACCCTAAACCGAACCCTAACCCTAACCCTAACCCTAACCCGAAACCTAACCCTAAACCTAACCCGACCCCTAACCCGAACCCTAACACGAACCCTAACCCTAACCCTAACCCGAACCCGAACCCTAACCCTAACACTAACTCGAACCCTAACCCTAACCCGAAACCTAACTCTAACCCTAACCCGAACCCTAAACCTAAACCGAACCCGAACCTTAACCCTAACCCGAAACCTAACCCAAACCCAACCCTAACCCGAACTCTAACCCTAACCCTAATCCGAACTCGAAACCTAAACCTACCCTGAACCCTAACCCTAAACCTAACCAAAACACTAAACCTTACCCTAACCCTAACCCGAACCCGAAACCTAACCCTAAACCTAACCCTAACCCTAACCCGAACCCTAACCCGAAACCTAACCCTAACCCTAACCCGAACCCGAAACCTAACCCGAACCCGAACCCTGACCCGAAAACTTAGCCTAACCCGAACCCGAACCCTAACCCGAACCCTAACCCTAAACCTAACCCGAACCCTAACCCTAACTCTAACCCAAACCCGAACCCGAACCCTAACCCTAAACCTAACCCTAACCCTAACCCTAACCCGAACCCTAACCCTAACACTAACTCGAACCCTAAACCTAACCCTAACCCGAACCCAAACCCTAACCCTAACCCGAACCCTAACCCTAAACCTAACCCTAACCCTAACTCTAACCCGAACCCTAACACTAACCCGAAACCTAACCCTAACCCGAAACCTAACGCGAACCCTAACCCGAACCCTAACCCTAACCCGAACCCTAACCCTAACCCTAAACCTAATCCAAACACTAACCCGAACCCTAACCCGAAACCACCCTAACCCTAACCCGAACCCTACCCGAACCCTAACCTAACCCTAACCCGAACCCTAACCATAACCCTAACCCTAACCCTAACCCCTAACCCTAACCCGAACCCTAACCCTAACCCTAACCCTAACCCTAACACGAACCCTAACCCTAACCCTAACCCTAACCCTAACCCGAACCCGAAACCTAACACTAAACCTAACCCTAACCCTAACCCTAACCCGAACCCTAAACCGAAACCTAACCCTAACCCTAACCCTAACCCAAACCCTAACCCTAACCCTAACCCGAACCCTAACCCGAACCAGAACCCTAATCCGAACCCTAACCCTATCCCTATGCCGAACCCTAAACCTAACCATAACCGTAACCCGAACCATAAGCCTAACCCTAACCCAAACCCTAACCCGAACCCTAACCCTAACCCTAATCCGAACCCTAAACCGAACCCTTACGCTAACCCTAACCTGAACCCTAACCCCTAACTCGAACCCGAACACGAACTCTAAACCGAACCCGAACCCTAACCCTACCCCGAACCCGAACCCAAACCATAACCCTAACCCTAACCCGAAACCTAACCCTAACCCTAACCCTAACCGTAACCCGAACCCTAAGCCTAACCCTAACCCTAACCCTAACCCTAACCAGAACCCTAACCCTAACCCTAACCCGAACCCTAACCCTAACCCTAACCCGAACCCTAACCCTAACCCTAACCCGAACCCTAACCCTAACACTAACTCGAACCCTAACCCTAACCCTAACCCGAACCCAAACCCTAACCCTAACCCGAACCCTAACCCTAAACCGAACCCGTAACTTAAACCTGTTCCGAAACCTAACCCGAACCCAACCTTAACCCGAACCCTAACCCTAACCCTAATCCGAACTCGAAACCTAAACCTAACCTGAACCCTAACCCTAAACCTAACCCAAACCCTAACCCTTACCCTAACCCTAACCCGAACCCGAACCCTAACCCTAAACTTACCCTAAAGCTAACCCTAACCCTAACCCTAACCCGAACCCTAAACCGAACCCTAACCCTAACACTACCCCTAACCCGAACCCTAACCCGAACCCTAACCCTAACCCTAACCCGAACCCGAACCCTAACCCGAACCCGAACCCTAACCCGAACACTTACCCTAACCCGAACCCGAACCCTAACCCGAACCCTAACCCTAAACCTAACCCGAACGCTAACCCTAAACCTACCCCAAACCCTAACCCGAACCTTAACCCTAAACCTAACCCTAACCCTAACCCGAACCCGAACCCTAACCCTAACCCTAACCCGAACCTTAACCCTAACCCTAACTGAAACCCTAACCCCTAACCCGAACCCGAACCCGTATCCTAATCCTAACCCAAACCCTAACACTAACGTAACCCGAACCCTAACCCTAACCCGAACCCTAATCCTAACCCGAACCCTAACACTAACCCTAACCCGAACTCTAACCCTAACCCGAACCCTAACCCTAAACCGAACCCTAACCCTAACCCTAACCCTAACCCGAACCCTAAACCCAACCCTAACCCGAACCCTAACCCTAACCCTAACCCGAACCCTAACGCTAACCCTAACCCGAACCCTAACCCTTACCCGAACACTAACCCTAACCCTAACCCGAACCCTAACCCGAACCCTAACCCTAACCCTAACTTGAACACTAACCCCTAACCCTAACCAGAACCCGAATTCTTACCCGAACCCGAACACTAACCCGAACCCGAACCCGAATCCGAACCCTAAACCGAACCCGAACCCGAACCCTAACCCTAACGCTAACCCGAACCCTAACCCTAAACCTAACCCTAACCCTAACCATAACCCGAACCCTAACACTAACCCTAACTCTAACCCTAAACCTAACCCTAACCCGAACCCTAACGCGAACCCTAACCCGAACCCTAACCCTAACCCGAACCCTAAACCTAACCCTAACACTAACCCTAAACCTAACCCGAACCCTAACCCGAAACCTAACCCTAACCCTAACCCGAACCCTACCCCGAACACTAACCCTAACCCTAACCCGAACCCTAACCCTAACCCTAACCCTAACCCGAACCCGAACACTAACCCTAACCCGAACCCTAACCCGAACACTAACCCGAATCCTAACCCGAACCCTAACACGAACGCTAAACCGAACCCTAAACCGAACCCTAACCCTAAACCTAACCCGAACCCTAACCCGAACCCTAACCCTAACCCTAACCCGAACCCTAACCCTAACCCTAACCCGACCCCGAACCCTAACCCTAACCCGAACCCGAACCCTAACCCTAACACTAACCCGAACCCTAACCTGAACCCTAACCCTAACCCTAACCCTAACCCTAACCCTAACCCCTAACCCTAACCCTAACCCTAACCCTAACCCTAAAACCTAACCCTAACCCGAACCCTAACCCTAAACCGAAACCTAACCCTAACCCGAACCGTAACCCTAAAATTAACCCTAACCCTAACCCTAACCCTAACCCGAACCCGAACCCTACACCTAACCCTAACCCTAACCCTAACCCGAACCCTAACCCTAACCCTAATCCTAACCCTAACCCTAACCCTAACCCATAACCCTAACCACAACCCTAACCCTAACCCGAACCATAACCCTAACCCTAACCCGAACTCTAACACTAACCCGAACCCTAACCCTAACCCTAAACCTAACCCTAACCCTAACACTAACCCTAACCCTAACCCTAACCTGAACACTAACCCGAACCCTAACCCTAACCTTAAACCTAAACCTAACACTAACCCGAACCCTAAAACTAACCCTAACCCGAAACCGAACCCTAACCCGAATCCTAACCCTAACCATAACCCAAACCCTAACTCTAACCCGAACCCTAACCCGAACCCTAATCCGAACCCTAACCCCAACCCTAACCCGAATCCTAACCCGAACCCGAACCCGAAAACTAACCCTAACCCTACCCGAACCCTAACCCGAACCCTCACCCTAACCCTAACCCGAACCCTAACCCTAACCCTAACCCGAACCCTAACCCTAACCCGAACCCTAACCCTAACCCTAATCCGAACCCTAAACCTAACCCTAACCCGAACCCTAACCCTAACACTAACCCTAACCCGAATCCTAACCCTAAACCTAAACCTAACCCTAACCCACACCCGAACCCGAACCCAAACCCTAACCCTTACCCGAACCCTAACCCTAACACGAACCCTAACCCTAACACGAACCCTAACCCTAACCCTAACCCGAACCCTAACCCGAACCCAAACCCTAACCTTAACCCGAAACCTAAACCTACCCCTAACCCTAACCCGAACCGTAACCCTAAACTTAACCCTAACCCTAACCCTAACCGTAACCCGAACCCTAACCCGAACCCTAACCCGAACCCTAACCCTAACCCTAACCCGAACCCAAACCCTAACCCTAACCTGACACTAACCCGAACCCTAACATGAACACTAACCCTAACCCTAATCCTAACCCGAACCCTAACCCTAACCCTACCCCGAACACTAACCCTAACCCGAACCCGAACCCGAACCCTAACCCTAACCCTAACCCGAACACTAACCCTAACCCGAACACTAACCCTAACCTGAACACTAACCCTAACCCTAACCCGAACCCTAACCCGAACCCTAAACCTAACCCTAACCTGAACACTAACCCCTAACCCTAACCCTAACCCGAACCCTAACCCTAACCCGAACCCGAACCCTAACCCTAACCCTAACCCGAACCCTAACCCTAACCCGAACCCGAACCCTAACCCTAACCCGAAACCTAACCCGAACCCAACCCTAAACCAACCCCTAACCCTAACCCGAACCCTAACCCTAACACTAACCCTAACCATAACCCTAAACCGAAACCTAAACCTAACCCGAACCCTAACCCTAAACCTAACCCGAACCCTAACCCTAACCCTAAACCGAACCCTAACCGTAACCCGAACCCTAAACCTAACCCTAACCCGAACCCTAACCCTAACCTGAACACTAACCCTAACCCTACCCCTAACCCTAACCCTAAACCTAACACATAACCCTAACCACAACCCTAACCCTAACCCGAACCATAACCCTAACCCGAAACCTAACCCTAACACGAACCCTAACCCTAACCCGAACCCTAACCCGAACCCTAACCCGAAACCCAACCCTAAGCCTAACCCGAACCCGAACCCTAAACCTAACCCTAACCCGAACCCTAACCCTAAACCGAACCCTAAACCTAACCCTAACCCTAACCCGAACCCTAACCCTAAACCTAACCCGACCCCTAACCCGAACCCTAACACGAACCCTAACCCTAACCCTAACCCGAACCCGAACCCTAACCCTAACACTAACTCGAACCCTAACCCTAACCCGAAACCTAACTCTAACCCTAACCCTAACCCTAACCCTAAACCGAACCCGAACCCTAACCCCAAACCGAACCCTAACCCGAACCCTATCCCTAACCCTAACCCAAACCTAACACTAACCCAAACCCGAACCCTAACCCGAACACTAACCCTAACCCTAACCCGAACCCTAACACTAACCCTAACCCGAACACTAACCCGAACCCTAATCCTAAACCTAACCCTAATCCTAAACCGAACCCTAACCCTAACCCTAACCGGAACCCTAACCCTAACCCTAACCCGAACCCGAACCCTAACCCCTTACCCGAATCCTAACCCTAACCCGAACCCTAAACCTAACCCCGAACCCGAAACCTAACCCTAACCCTAACCCTAACCCGAACACTAATCCGAACCCTAACCCGAAGCCCAACCCTAACCCTAACCCGTACCCTAACCCTAACCCTAACCCTAAACCTAACCCTAACCCGAACCCTAACCCTAACCCTAAACCGAACCCTAACCCGAAACCTAACCCTAACCCTAACCCGAACCCGAACCCTAACCCGAAACCGAACCCTAACCTGAAA
>JAVLSZ010000008.1:77572500-77607500 GCA_032313775.1 Urocyon cinereoargenteus
CCTAACCCTAACCCTAACCCTAACCCGAACCCTAACCCTAACCCTAACCCGAACACTAACCCTAATCCTAACCCTAACCCGAAACCTAACCCTAACCCCCACACTAACCCAAACCCGAACCCTAACCCTAACCCTAACCCGAACCCGAAGCCTAACCCGAATCCTGACCCTAACCCGAACCCTAACCCTAACCCGAACCCGAACCCTAACCCTAACCCGAACCCTAACCCGAAATCTAACACTAACCCTAACCCGAACCCTAAGACGAACGCAAACCCGAACCCTAAACCGAACCCTAACCCTAACCCTAACCCGAACCCTAACCCGAACCCTAACCCTAACCCTAACCCGAACCCTAAACATAACCATAACCCTAACCCGAACCCGAACCCTAACCCTAACCCGAAACCTAAACCTAACCCTAACCCTAACCCGAACCCTAACCCTAACCCTAACTTGACCCCTAACCCGAACCCTAACACAAACCCTAACCCTAACCCTAATCCTAAACCGATCCCTAACCCTAACCCTAACCCGAACCCTAACCCTAACCCTAACCCGAACCCTAACCCTAACCCGAACCCGAACCCTAACCCTAACCCGAAACCTAACCCGAACCCAACACTAACCCGAACCCTAACCCTAACCCGGACCCTAACCCTAACCCTAACCCTAACCCGAAACCTAAACCTAACCCGAACCCTTACCCTAAACCTAACCCGAACCCTAAACCTAACCCTAACCCGAACCCTAACCGTAACCCGAACCCTAACCCTAACCCTAACCCGAACCCTAACCCTTACCCGAACACTAACCCTAACCCTAACCCGAACCGTAACCCGAACCCTAACCCTAACTTGAACACTAACCCCTAACCCTAACCCAAACCCGAACTCTTACCTGAACCCGAACCCTAACCCGAACCCGAACCCGAAACCTAACCCGAACCCGAACCCGAACCCTAACCCTAACCCTAACCCGAACCCTAACCCTAAACCTAACCCTAACCCTAACTCTAACCCGAACCCTAACACTAACCCGAAACCTAACCCTAACCCGAAACCTAACGCGAACCCTAACCCGAACCCTAACCCTAACCCGAACCCTAACCCTAACCCTAAACCTAATCCGAACACTAACCCGAACCCTAACCCGAAACCACCCTAACCCTAAACCGAACCCTAACCCGAACCCTAACCTAACCCTAACCCGAACCCTAACCATAACCCTAACCCTAACCCTAACCCCTAACCCTAACCCGAACCCTAACCCTAACCCTAACCCTAACCCTAACACGAACCCTAACCCTAACCCTAACCCTAACCCTAACCCGAACCCGAAACCTAACCCTAAAACTAACCCTAACCCTAACCCTAACCCGAACCCTAAACCGAAACCTAACCCTAACCCTAACCCTAACCCAAACCCTAACCCTAACCCTAACCCGAACCCTAACCCGAACCCGAACCCTAATCCGAACCCTAACCCTATCCCTATGCCGAACCCTAAACCTAACCATAACCGTAACCCGAACCATAAGCCTAACCCTAACCCAAACCCTAACCCGAACCCTAACCCTAACCCTAATCCGAACCCTAAACCGAACCCTAACGCTAACCCTAACCTGAACCCTAACCCCTAACTCGAACCCGAACACGAACTCTATACCGAACCCGAACCCTAACCCTACCCCGAACCCGAACCCAAACCATAACCCTAACCCTAACCCGAAACCTAACCCTAACCCTAACCCTAACCGTAACCCGAACCCTAAGCCTAACCCTAACCCTAACCCTAACCCTAACCAGAACCCTAACCCTAACCCTAACCCGAACCCTAACCCTAACCCTAACCCGAACCCTAACCCTAACCCTAACCCGAACCCTAACCCTAACACTAACTCGAACCCTAACCCTAACCCTAACCCGAACCCAAACCCTAACCCTAACACGAACCCTAACCCTAAACCGAACCCGAACCTTAACCCTGTTCCGAAACCTAACCCGAACCCAACCTTAACCCGAACCCTAACCCTAACCCTAATCCGAACTCGAAACCTAAACCTAACCTGAACCCTAACCCTAAACCTAACCCAAACCCTAACCCTTACCCTAACCCTAACCCGAACCCGAACCCTAACCCTAAACTTACCCTAAACCTAACCCTAACCCTAACCTTAACCCGAACCCTAAACCGAACCCTAACCCTAACACTAACCCTAACCCGAACCCTAACCCGAACCCTAACCCTAACCCTAACCCGAACCCGAACCCTAACCCGAACCCGAACCCTAACCCGAACACTTACCCTAACCCGAACCCGAACCCTAACCCGAACCCTAACCCTAAACCTAACCCGAACGCTAACCCTAACCCTACCCCAAACACTAACACGAACCTTAACCCTAAACCTAACCCTAACCCTAACCCGAACCCGAACCCTAACCCTAACCCTAACCCGAACCTTAACCCTAACCCTAACCGAAACCATAACCCCTAACCCGAACCCGAACCCGTATCCTAATCCTAACCCAAACCCTAACACTAACGTAACCCGAACCCTAACCCTAACCCGAACCCTAATCCTAACCCGAACCCTAACACTAACCCTAACCCGAACTCTAACCCTAACCCGAACCCTAACCCTAACCCGAACCCTAACCCTTACCCTAACCCTAACCCGAACCCTAAACCGAACCCTAACCCGAACCCTAACCCTAACCCTAACCCGAACCCTAACGCTAACCCTAACCCGAACCCTAACCCTTACCCGAACACTAACCCTAACCCTTACCCGAACCCTAACCCGAACCCTAACCCTAACCCTAACTTGAACACTAACCCCTAACCCTAACCAGAACCCGAATTCTTACCCGAACCCGAACACTAACCCGAACCCGAACCCGAACCCGAATCCGAACCCTAAACCGAACCCGAACCCGAACCGTAACCCTAACGCTAACCCGAACCCTAACCCTAAACCTAACCCTAACCCTAACCATAACCCGAACCCTAACACTAACCCTAACTCTAACCCTAAACCTAACCCTAACCCGAACCCTAACGCGAACCCTAACCCGAACCCTAACCCTAACCCGAACCCTAAACCTAACCCTAACACTAACCCTAAACCTAACCCGAACCCTAACCCGAAACCTAACCCTAACCCTAACCCGAAACCTACCCCGAACACTAACCCTAACCCTAACCCGAACCCTAACCCTAACCCTAACCCTAACCCGTACCCGAACACTAACCCTAACCCGAACCCTAACCCGAACACTAACCCGAATCCTAACCCGAACCCTAACACGAACGCTAACCCGAACCCTAAACCGAACCCTAACCCTAACCCTAACCCGAACCCTAACCCGAACCCTAACCCTAACCCTAACCTGAACCCTAACCCTAACCCTAACCCGACCCCGAACCCTAACCCTAACCCGAACCCGAACCCTAAACCTAACCCTAACCCGAACCCAAACCCTAACCCTAACCTGACCCTAACCCGAACCCTAACATGAACACTAACCCTAACCCTAATCCTAACCCGAACCCTAACCCTAACCCTAACCCGAACACTAACCCTCACCAGAACCCGAACCCGAACCCTAACCCTAACCCTAACCCGAACACTAACCCTAACCCGAACACTAACCCTAACCTGAACACTAACCCTAACCCTAACCCGAACCCTAACCCGAACCCTAAACCTAACCCTAACCTGAACACTAACCCCTAACCCTAACCCTAACCCGAACCCTAACCCTAACCCGAACCCGAACCCTAACCCTAACCCTAACCCGAACCCTAACCCTAACCCGAACCCGAACCCTAACCCTAACCCGAAACCTAACCCGAACCCAACCCTAACCCAACCCCTAACCCTAACCCGAACCCTAACCCTAACACTAACCCTAACCATAACCCTAACCCGAAACCTAAACCTAACCCGAACCCTAACCCTAAACCTAACACGAACCCTAACCCTAACCCTAAACCGAACCCTAACCGTAACCCGAACCCTAACCCTAACCCTAACCCGAACCCTAACCCTAACCTGAACACTAACCCTAACCCTACCCCTAACCCTAACCCTAACCCTAACCCATAACCCTAACCACAACCCTAACCCTAACCCGAACCATAACCCTAACCCTAACCCGAAACCTAACCATAACACGAACCCTAACCCTAACCCGAACCCTAACCCGAACCCTAACCCGAAACCCAACCCTAAGCCTAACCCGAACCCGAACCCTAAACCTAACCCTAACCCGAACCCTAACCCTAAACCGAACCCTAACCCTAACCCTAACCCTAACCCGAACCCTAACCCTAAACCTAACCCGACCCCTAACCCGAACCCTAACACGAACCCTAACCCTAACCCTAACCCGAACCCGAACCCTAACCCTAACACTAACTCGAACCCTAACCCTAACCCGAAACCTAACTCTAACCCTAACCCGAACCCTAAACCTAAACCGAACCCGAACCTTAACCCTAACCCGAAACCTAACCCAAACCCAACCCTAACCCGAACTCTAACCCTAACCCTAATCCGAACTCGAAACCTAAACCTACCCTGAACCCTAACCCTAAACCTAACCAAAACCCTAAACCTTACCCTAACCCTAACCCGAACCCGAAACCTAACCCTAAACCTAACCCTAACCCTAACCCGAACCCTAACCCGAAACCTAACCCTAACCCTAACCCGAACCCGAAACCTAACCCGAACCCGAACCCTGACCCGAACACTTAGCCTAACCCGAACCCGAACCCTAACCCGAACCCTAACCCTAAACCTAACCCGAACCCTAACCCTAACTCTAACCCAAACCCGAACCCGAACCCTAACCCTAAACCTAACCCTAACCCTAACCCGAACCCGAACCCTAACCTAACCCTAACCCGAACCCTAACCCTAACCCTAACCAAAACCCTAACCCCTAATGAACCCGAACCCGTATCCTAATCCTAACCCGAACCCTAACCCTAACCCTAACCCTAACCCGAACCCTAACCCGAACCCTAACCCGAACCCTAACCCTAAACCTAACTCTAACCCTAACCCTAACCCTAACCCTAACCCGAACCCTAACCCGAACACTAACCCTAACCCTAAACCTAACCCGAACCCTAACCCGAACCCTAACCCTAACCCTAACCCAAACCCGAAACCTAAACCGAAACCAAACCCTAACCCTAACCCGAACCCTAACCCTAAACCGAACCCAAAACCTAACCCTAACCCGAACCCTAACTCAAACCCTAACCCGAACCCTAACCCGAAACCTAACCGGAACCCTAACCCGAACCCTAACCCTAACCCTAACCCGAAACCTAACCCTAACCCTAACCCTAACCCTAACCCGAACACTAACCCGAACCCTAACCCTAACCTTAACCCTAAACCTAACCCTAACCCGAACCCTAAACCTAACCCTAACCCGAACCCGAACCCTAACCCGAATCCTAACCCTAACCATAACCCAAACCCTAACCCTAACCCGAACCCTAACCCTAACCCGAACCCTAACCCTAACCCGAACCCTAACCCTAACCCGAACCCTAACCCTAACCCTAACCCTAACCCTAACCCGAAACCTAACCCTAAACCTAATCCGAACCCTAACCCGAACCCTAACCCGAACCCTAACCCTAACCCTAACACGAACCCTAACCCTAACCCGAACCCTAAACCTAACACTAACCCGAACCCTAACCTGAACCCTAACCCTAACCCTAACCCTAACCCTAACCCTAACCCTAACCCCTAACCCTAACCCTAACCCTAACCCTAACCCTAAAACCTAACCCTAACCCGAACCCTAACCCTAAACCGAACCCTAACCCTAACCCGAACCGTAACCCTAAAATTAACCCTAACCCTAACCCTAACCCTAACCCGAACCCGAACCCTACACCTAACCCTAACCCTAACCCTAACCCGAACCCTAACCCTAACCCTAATCCTAACCCTAACCCTAACCCTAACCCATAACCCTAACCACAACCCTAACCCTAACCCGAACCATAACCCTAACCCTAACCCGAACCCTAACACTAACCCGAACCCTAACCCTAACCCTAAACCTAACCCTAACCCTAACACTAACCCTAACCCTAACCCTAACCTGAACACTAACCCGAACCCTAACCCTAACCTTAAACCTAAACCTAACACTAACCCGAACCCTAAAACTAACCCTAACCCGAAACCGAACCCTAACCCGAATCCTAACCCTAACCATAACCCAAACCCTAACTCTAACCCGAACCCTAACCCGAACCCTAATCCGAACCCTAACCCCAACCCTAACCCGAAACCTAACCCGAACCCGAACCCGAAAACTAACCCTAACCCTACCCGAACCCTAACCCGAACCCTCACCCTAACCCTAACCCGAACCCTAACCCTAACCCTAACCCGAACCCTAACCCTAACCCGAACCCTAACCCTAACCCTAATCCGAACCCTAAACCTAACCCTAACCCGAACCCTAACCCTAACACTAACCCTAACCCGAATCCTAACCCTAAACCTAACCCTAACCCTAACCCACACCCGAACCCGAACCCAAACCCTAACCCTTACCCGAACCCTAACCCTAACACGAACCCTAACCCTAACACGAACCCTAACCCTAACCCTAACCCGAACCCTAACCCGAACCCAAACCCTAACCCTAACCCGAAACCTAAACCTACCCCTAACCCTAACCCGAACCGTAACCCTAAACTTAACCCTAACCCTAACCCTAACCGTAACCCGAACCCTAACCCGAACCCTAACCCGAACCCTAACCCTAACCCTAACCCGAACCCAAACCCTAACCCTAACCTGACCCTAACCCGAACCCTAACATGAACACTAACCCTAACCCTAATCCTAACCCGAACCCTAACCCTAACCCTACCCAGAACACTAACCCTAACCCGAACCCGAACCCGAACCCTAACCCTAACCCTAACCCGAACACTAAACCTAACCCGAACACTAACCCTAACCTGAACACTAACCCTAACCCTAACCCGAACCCTAACCCGAACCCTAAACCTAACCCTAACCTGAACACTAACCCCTAACCCTAACCCTAACCCGAACCCTAACCCTAACCCGAACCCGAACCCTAACCCTAACCCTAACCCGAACCCTAACCCTAACCCGAACCCGAACCCTAACCCTAACCCGAAACCTAACCCGAACCCAACCCTAACCCAACCCCTAACCATAAGCCGAACCCTAACCCTAACACTAACCCTAACCATAACCCTAACCCGAAACCTAAACCTAACCCGAACCCTAACCCTAAACCTAACCCGAACCCTAACCCTAACCCTAAACCGAACCCTAACCGTAACCCGAACCCTAACCCTAACCCTAACCCGAACCCTAACCCTAACCTGAACACTAACCCTAACCCTACCCCTAACCCTAACCCTAACACTAATCCATAACCCTAACCACAACAATAACCCTAACCCAAACCATAACCCTAACCCTAACCCGAACCCTAACCCTAAACCGAACCCTAACCCTAACCCTAACCCTAACCCGAACCCTAACCCTAAACCTAACCCGACCCCTAACCCGAACCCTAACACGAACCCTAACCCTAACCCTAACCCGAACCCGAACCCTAACCCTAACACTAACTCGAACCCTAACCCTAACCCGAAACCTAACTCTAACCCTAATCCGAACCCTAAACCTAAACCGAACCCGAACCTTAACCCTAACCCGAAACCTAACCCAAACCCAACCCTAACCCGAACTCTAACCCTAACCCTAATCCGAACTCGAAACCTAAACCTACCCTGAACCCTAACCCTAAACCTAACCAAAACCCTAAACCTTACCCTAACCCTAACCCGAACCCGAAACCTAACCCTAAACCTAACCCTAACCCTAACCCGAACCCTAACCCGAAACCTAACCCTAACCCTAACCCGAACCCGAACCCTAACCCTAACCCTAACCCGAACCCTAACCCTAACCCTAACCGAAACCCTAACCCCTAATGACCCCGAACCCGTATCCTAATCCTAACCCGAACCCTAACCCTAACCCTAACCCTAACCCGAACCCTAACCCGAACCCTAACCCGAACCCTAACCCTAAACCTAACTCTAACCCTAACCCTAACCCTAACCCTAACCCGAACCCTAACCCGAACACTAACCCTAACCCTAAACCTAACCCGAACCCTAACCCGAACCCTAACCCTAACCCTAACCCAAACCCGAACCCTAAACCGAAACCAAACCCTAACCCTAACCCGAACCCTAACCCTAAACCGAACCCAAAACCTAACCCTAACCCGAACCCTAACCCAAACCCTAACCCGAACCCTAACCCGAAACCTAAACGGAACCCTAACCCGAACCCTAACCCTAACCCTAACCCGAACCCTAACCCTAACCCTAACCCTAACCCTAACCCGAACACTAACCCGAACCCTAACCCTAACCTTAACCCTAAACCTAACCCTAACCCGAACCCTAAACCTAACCCTAACCCGAACCCGAACCCTAACCCGAATCCTAACCCTAACCATAACCCAAACCCTAACCCTAACCCGAACCCTAACCCAACCCGAACCCTAACCCTAACCCGAACCCTAACCCTAACCCGAACCCTAACCCTAACCCGAACCCTAACCCTAACCCGAAACCTAACCCTAAACCTAATCCGAACCCTAACCCGAACCCTAACCCGAACCCTAACCCTAACCCTAACACGAAACCTAACCCTAACCCGAACCCTAACCCTAACACTAACCCGAACCCTAACCTGAACCCTAACCCTAACCCTAACCCTAACCCTAACCCTAACCCTAACCCCTAACCCTAACCCTAACCCTAACCCTAACCATAAAACCTAACCCTAACCCGAACCCTAACCCTAAAGCTAACCCTAACCCTAACCCGAACCGTAACCCTAAAATTAACCCTAACCCTAACCCTAACCCTAACCCGAACCCGAACCCTACACCTAACCCTAACCCTAACAATAACCCGAACCCTAACCCTAACCCTAACCCTAACCCTAACCCTAACCCTAACCCATAACCCTAACCACAACCCTAACCCTAACCCGAACCAAAACCCTAACCCTAACCCGAACCCTAACACTAACCCGAACCCTAACCCTAACCCTAAACCTAACCCTAACCCTAACACTAACCCTAACCCTAACCCTAACCTGAACACTAACCCGAACCCTAACCCTAACCTTAAACCTAAACCTAACACTAACCCGAACCCTAAAACTAACCCTAACCCGAAACCGAACCCTAACCCGAATCCTAACCCTAACCATAACCCAAACCCTAACTCTAACCCGAACCCTAACCCGAACCCTAATCCGAACCCTAACCCCAACCCTAACCCGAAACCTAACCCGAACCCGAACCCAAAAACTAACCCTAACCCTACCCGAACCCTAACCCGAACCCTCACCCTAACCCTAACCCGAACCCTAACCCTAACCCTAACCCGAACCCTAACCCTAACCCGAACCCTAACCCTAACCCTAATCCGAACCCTAAACCTAACCCTAACCCGAACCCTAACCCTAACACTAACCCTAACCCGAATCCTAACCCTAAACCTAACCCTAACCCTAACCCACACCCGAACCCGAACCCAAACCCTAACCCTTACCCGAAACCTAACCCTAACACGAACCCTAACCCTAACACGAACCCTAACCCTAACCCGAACCCGAACCCTAACCCGAACCCAAACCCTAACCCTAACCCGAAACCTAAACCTACCCCTAACACTAACCCGAACCGTAACCCTAAACTTAACCCTAACCCTAACCCTAACCGTAACCCGAACCCTAACCCGAACCCTAACCCGAACCCTAACCCTAACCCTAACCCGAACCCAAACCCTAACCCTAACCTGACCCTAACCCGAACCCTAACATGAACACTAACCCTAACCCTAATCCTAACCCGAACCCTAACCCTAACCCTACCCAGAACACTAACCCTAACCCGAACCCGAACCCGAACCCTAACCCTAACCCTAACCCGAACACTAACCCTAACCCGAACACTAACCCTAACCTGAACACTAACCCTAACCCTAACCCGAACCCTAACCCGAACCCTAAACCTAACCCTAACCTGAACACTAACCCCTAACCCTAACCCTAACCCGAACCCTAACCCTAACCCGAACCCGAACCCTAACCCTAACCCGAACCCGAACCCTAACCCTAACCCGAACCCGAACCCTAACCCTAACCCGAAACCTAACCCGAACCCAACCCTAACCCAACCCCTAACCCTAACCCGAACCCTAACCCTAACACTAACCCTAACCATAACCCTAACCCGAAACCTAAACCTAACCCGAACCCTAACCCTAAACCTAACCCGAACCCTAACCCTAACCCTAAACCGAACCCTAACCGTAACCCGAACCCTAAACCTAACCCTAACCCGAACCCTAACCCTAACCTGAACACTAACCCTAACCCTACCCCTAACCCTAACCCTAACCCTAATCCATAACCCTAACCACAACAATAACCCTAACCCGAACCATAACCCTAACCCTAACCCGAACCCTAACCCTAAACCGAACCCTAACCCTAACCCTAACCCTAACCCGAACCCTAACCCTAAACCTAACCCGACCCCTAACCCGAACCCTAACACGAACCCTAACCCTAACCCTAACCCGAACCCGAACCCTAACCCTAACACTAACTCGAACCCTAACCCTAACCCGAAACCTAACTCTAACCCTAACCCGAACCCTAAACCTAAACCGAACCCGAACCTTAACCCTAACCCGAAACCTAACCCAAACCCAACCCTAACCCGAACTCTAACCCTAACCCTAATCCGAACTCGAAACCTAAACCTACCCTGAACCCTAACCCTAAACCTAACCAAAACCCTAAACCTTACCCTAACCCTAACCCGAACCCGAAACCTAACCCTAAACCTAACCCTAACCCTAACCCGAACCCTAACCCGAAACCTAACCCTAACCCTAACCCGAAACCGAAACCTAACCCGAACCCGAACCCTGACCCGAACACTTAGCCTAACCCGAACCCGAACCCTAACCCGAACCCTAACCCTAAACCTAACCCGAACCCTAACCCTAACTCTAACCCAAACCCGAACCCGAACCCTAACCCTAAACCTAACCCTAACCCTAACCCGAACCCGAACCCTAACCCTAACCCTAACCCGAACCCTAACCCTAACCCTAACCGAAACCCTAACCCCTAATGACCCCGAACCCGTATCCTAATCCTAACCCGAACCCTAACCCTAACCCTAACCCTAACCCGAACCCTAACCCGAACCCTAACCCGAACCCTAACCCTAAACCTAACTCTAACCCTAACCCTAACCCTAACCCTAACCCGAACCCTAACCCGAACACTAACCCTAACCCTAAACCTAACCCGAACCCTAACCCGAACCCTAACCCTAACCCTAACCCAAACCCGAACCCTAAACCGAAACCAAACCCTAACCCTAACCCGAACCCTAACCCTAAACCGAACCCAAAACCTAACCCTAACCTGAACCCTAACCCAAACCCTAACCCGAACCCTAACCCGAAACCTAAACGGAACCCTAACCCGAACCCTAACCCTAACCCTAACCCGAACCCTAACCCTAACCCTAACCCTAACCCTAACCCGAACACTAACCCGAACCCTAACCCTAACCTTAACCCTAAACCTAACCCTAACCCGAACCCTAAACCTAACCCTAACCCGAACCCGAACCCTAACCCGAATCCTAACCCTAACCATAACCCAAACCCTAACCCTAACCCGAACCCTAACCCTAACCCGAACCCTAACCCTAACCCGAACCCTAACCCTAACCCGAACCCTAACCCTAACCCGAACCCTAACCCTAACCCGAAACCTAACCCTAAACCTAATCCGAACCCTAACCCGAACCCTAACCCGAACCCTAACCCTAACCCTAACACGAAACCTAACCCTAACCCGAACCCTAACCCTAACACTAACCCGAACCCTAACCTGAACCCTAACCCTAACCCTAACCCTAACCCTAACCCTAACCCTAACCCCTAACCCTAACCCTAACCCTAACCCTAACCATAAAACCTAACCCTAACCCGAACCCTAACCCTAAACCTAACCCTAACCCTAACCCGAACCGTAACCCTAAAATTAACCCTAACCCTAACCCTAACCCTAACCCGAACCCGAACCCTGCACCTAACCCTAACCCTAACCCTAACCCGAACCCTAACCCTAACCCTAACCCTAACCCTAACCCTAACCCTAACCCATAACCCTAACCACAACCCTAACCCTAACCCGAACCAAAACCCTAACCCTAACCCGAACCCTAACACTAACCCGAACCCTAACCCTAACCCTAAACCTAACCCTAACCCTAACACTAACCCTAACCCTAACCCTAACCTGAACACTAACCCGAACCCTAACCCTAACCTTAAACCTAAACCTAACACTAACCCGAACCCTAAAACTAACCCTAACCCGAAACCGAACCCTAACCCGAATCCTAACCCTAACCATAACCCAAACCCTAACTCTAACCCGAACCCTAACCCGAACCCTAATCCGAACCCTAACCCCAACCCTAACCCGAAACCTAACCCGAACCCGAACCCGAAAACTAACCCTAACCCTACCCGAACCCTAACCCGAACCCTCACCCTAACCCGAACCCTAACCCTAACCCTAAACCGAACCCGAACCCTAACCCGAAACCGAACCCTAACCCGAACCCTAACCCTAACCCTAACCCTAACCTGAACCCTAACCCTAACCCAAACCATAACTCGAACCCTAACCCTAACCCTAACACTAACCCTAACCCATAAACCTAACCCTAACCCTAACCCTAACCCTAACCCTAAAACCTAACCCTAACCCGAACCCTAACCCTAAACCTAACCCTATCCCTAACCCGAACCCTTACACTAAACCTAACCTTAACCCTAACCCTATCCCTAACCCGAACCCTAACCCTAACCCTAACCCTAACCCGTACCATAACCCTAACCCTAACCCTAACCCTAACCCTAACCCGAACCCTAACCCGAACCCTAACCCTAACCCTAACGCGAACCCTAACCCTAACCCTAACCCGAACCCTAACCCGAACCCTAAACCTAACCCTAACCTGAACACTAACCCCTAACCCTAAACCGAACCCAAAACCTAACCCTAACCCGAACCCTAACTCAAACCCTAACCCGAACCCTAACCCGAAACCTAACCGGAACCCTAACCCGAACCCTAAACCTAACCCTAACCCGAAACCTAACCCTAACCCTAACCCTAACCCTAACCCGAACACTAACCCGAACCCTAACCCTAACCTTAACCCTAAACCTAACCCTAACCCGAACCCTAAACCTAACCCTAACCCGAACCCGAACCCTAACCCGAATCCTAACCCTAACCATAACCCAAACCCTAAACCTAACCCGAACCCTAACCCTAACCCGAACCCTAACCCTAACCCGAACCCTAACCCTAACCCGAACCCTAACCCTAACACTAACCCTAACCCTAACCCGAAACCTAACCCTAAACCTAATCCGAACCCTAACCCGAACCCTAACCCGAACCCTAACCCTAACCCTAACACGAACCCTAACCCTAACCCGAACCCTAAACCTAACACTAACCCGAACCCTAACCTGAACCCTAACCCTAACCCTAACCCTAACCCTAACCCTAACCCTAACCCTAACCCCTAACCCTAACCCTAACCCTAACCCTAACCCTAAAACCTAACCCTAACCCGAACCCTAACCCTAAACCGAACCCTAACCCTAACCCGAACCGTAACCCTAAAATTAACCCTAACCCTAACTCTAACCCTAACCCGAACCCGAACCCTACACCTAACCCTAACCCTAACCCTAACCCGAACCCTAACCCTAACCCTAATCCTAACCCTAACCCTAACCCTAACCCATAACCCTAACCACAACCCTAACCCTAACCCGAACCATAACCCTAACCCTAACCCGAACCCTAACACTAACCCGTACCCTAACCCTAACCCTAAACCTAACCCTAACCCTAACACTAACCCTAACCCTAACCCTAACCTGAACACTAACCCGAACCCTAACCCTAACCTTAAACCTAAACCTAACACTGACCCGAACCCTAAAACTAACCCTAACCCGAAACCGAACCCTAACCCAAATCCTAACCCTAACCATAACCCAAACCCTAACTCTAACCCGAACCCTAACCCGAACCCTAATCCGAACCCTAACCCCAACCCTAACCCGAAACCTAACCCAAACCCGAACCCGAAAACTAACCCTAACCCTACCCGAACCCTAACCCGAACCCTCACCCTAACCCTAACCCGAACCCTAACCCTAACCCTAACCCGAACCCTAACCCTAACCCGAACCCTAACCCTAACCCTAATCCGAACCCTAAACCTAACCCTAACCCGAACCCTAACCCTAACACTAACCCTAACCCGAATCCTAACCCTAAACTTAACCCTAACCCTAACCCACACCCGAACCCGAACCCAAACCCTAACCCTTACCCGAACCCTAACCCTAACACGAACCCAAACCCTAACACGAACCCTAACCCTAACCCTAACCCGAACCCTAACCCGAACCCAAACCCTAACCCTAACCCGAAACCTAAACCTACCCCTAACCCTAACCCGAACCGTAACCCTAAACTTAACCCTAACCCTAACCCTAACCGTAACCCGAACCCTAACCCGAACCCTAACCCGAACCCTAACCCTAACCCTAACCCGAACCCAAACCCTAACCCTAACCTGACCCTAACCCGAACCCTAACATGAACACTAACCCTAACCCTAATCCTAACCCGAACACTAACCCTAACCCTACCCAGAACACTAACCCTAACCCGAACCCGAACCCGAACCCTAACCCTAACCCTAACCCGAACACTAACCCTAACCCGAACACTAACCCTAACCTGAACACTAACCCTAACCCTAACCCGAACCCTAACCCGAACCCTAAACCTAACCCTAACCTGAACACTAACCCCTAACCCTAACCCTAACCCGAACCCTAACCCTAACCCGAACCCGAACCCTAACCCTAACCCTAACCCGAACCCTAACCCTAACCCGAACCCGAACCCTAACCCTAACCCGAAACCTAACCCGAACCCAACCCTAACCCAACCCCTAACCCTAACCCGAACCCTAACCCTAACACTAACCCTAACCATAACCCTAACCCGAAACCTAAACCTAACCCGAACCCTAACCCTAAACCTAACCCGAACCCTAACCCTAACTCTAAACCGAACCCTAACCGTAACCCGAACCCTAAACCTAACCCTAACCCGAACCCTAACCCTAACCTGAACACTAACCCTAACCCTACCCCTAACCCTAACCCTAACCCTAATCCATAACCCTAACCACAACAATAACCCTAACCCGAACCATAACCCTAACCCTAACCCGAACCCTAACCCTAACACGAACCCTAACCCTAACCCGAACCCTAACCCGAACCCTAACCCGAAACCCAACCCTAAGCCTAACCCGAACCCGAACCCTAAACCTAACCCTAACCCGAACCCTAACCCTAAACCGAACCCTAACCCTAACCCTAACCCTAACCCGAACCCTAACCCTAAACCTAACCCGACCCCTAACCCGAACCCTAACACGAACCCTAACCCTAACCCTAACCCGAACCCGAACCCTAACCCTAACACTAACTCGAACCCTAACCCTAACCCGAAACCTAACTCTAACCCTAACCCGAACCCTAAACCTAAACCGAACCCGAACCTTAACCCTAACCCGAAACCTAACCCAAACCCAACCCTAACCCGAACTCTAACCCTAACCCTAATCCGAACTCGAAACCTAAACCTACCCTGAACCCTAACCCTAAACCTAACCAAAACCCTAAACCTTACCCTAACCCTAACCCGAACCCGAAACCTAACCCTAAACCTAACCCTAACCCTAACCCGAACCCTAACCCGAAACCTAACCCTAACCCTAACCCGAACCCGAAACCTAACCCGAACCCGAACCCTGACCCGAACACTTAGCCTAACCCGAACCCGAACCCTAACCCGAACCCTAACCCTAAACCTAACCCGAACCCTAACCCTAACTCTAACCCAAACCCGAACCCGAACCCTAACCCTAAACCTAACCCTAACCCTAACCCGAACCCGAACCCTAACCCTAACCCTAACCCGAACCCTAACCCTAACCCTAACCGAAACCCTAACCCCTAATGACCCCGAACCCGTATCCTAATCCTAACCCGAACCCTAACCCTAACCCTAACCCTAACCCGAACCCTAACCCGAACCCTAACCCGAACCCTAACCCTAAACCTAACTCTAACCCTAACCCTAACCCTAACCCTAACCCGAACCCTAACCCGAACACTAACCCTAACCCTAAACCTAACCCGAACCCTAACCCGAACCCTAACCCTAACCCTAACCCAAACCCGAACCCTAAACCGAAACCAAACCCTAACCCTAACCCGAACCCTAACCCTAAACCGAACCCAAAACCTAACCCTAACCCGAACCCTAACCCAAACCCTAACCCGAACCCTAACCCTAACCCTAACCCTAACCCTAACCCTAACCCTAACCCGAACACTAACCCGAACCCTAACCCTAACCTTAACCCTAAACCTAACCCTAACCCGAACCCTAAACCTAACCCTAACCCGAACCCGAACCCTAACCCGAATCCTAACCCTAACCATAACCCAAACCCTAACCCTAACCCGAACCCTAACCCTAACCCGAACCCTAACCCTAACCCGAACCCTAACCCTAACCCGAACCCTAACCCTAACCCGAACCCTAACCCTAACCCGAAACCTAACCCTAAACCTAATCCGAACCCTAACCCGAACCCTAACCCGAACCCTAACCCTAACCCTAACACGAAACCTAACCCTAACCCGAACCCTAACCCTAACACTAACCCGAACCCTAACCTGAACCCTAACCCTAACCCTAACCCTAACCCTAACCCTAACCCTAACCCCTAACCCTAACCCTAACCCTAACCCTAACCATAAAACCTAACCCTAACCCGAACCCTAACCCTAAACCTAACCCTAACCCTAACCCGAACCGTAACCCTAAAATTAACCCTAACCCTAACCCTAACCCTAACCCGAACCCGAACCCTACACCTAACCCTAACCCTAACCCTAACCCGAACCCTAACCCTAACCCTAACCCTAACCCTAACCCTAACCCTAACCCATAACCCTAACCACAACCCTAACCCTAACCCGAACCAAAACCCTAACCCTAACCCGAACCCTAACACTAACCCGAACCCTAACCCTAACCCTAAACCTAACCCTAACCCTAACACTAACCCTAACCCTAACCCTAACCTGAACACTAACCCGAACCCTAACCCTAACCTTAAACCTAAACCTAACACTAACCCGAACCCTAAAACTAACCCTAACCCGAAACCGAACCCTAACCCGAATCCTAACCCTAACCATAACCCAAACCCTAACTCTAACCCGAACCCTAACCCGAACCCTAATCCGAACCCTAACCCCAACCCTAACCCGAAACCTAACCCGAACCCGAAACCGAAAACTAACCCTAACCCTACCCGAACCCTAACCCGAACCCTCACCCTAACCCGAACCCTAACCCGAACCCTAACCCTAACCCTAAACCGAACCCGAACCCTAACCCGAAACCGAACCCTAACCCGAACCCTAACCCTAACCCTAACCCTAACCTGAACCCTAACCCTAACCCAAACCCTAACTCGAACCCTAACCCTAACCCTAACACTAACCCTAACCCATAAACCTAACCCTAACCCTAACCCTAACCCTAACCCTAAAACCTAACCCTAACCCGAACCCTAACCCTAAACCTAACCCTATCCCTAACCCGAACCCTTACACTAAACCTAACCTTAACCCTAACCCTAACCCTAACCCGAAACCTAACCCGAAACCTAACCCTAACCCTAACCCGAACCCGAAACCTAACCCGAACCCGAACCCTGACCCGAACACTTAGCCTAACCCGAACCCGAACCCTAACCCGAACCCTAACCCTAAACCTAACCCGAACCCTAACCCTAACTCTAACCCAAACCCGAACCCGAACCCTAACCCTAAACCTAACCCTAACCCTAACCCGAACCCGAACGCTAACCTAACCCTAACCCGAACCCTAACCCTAACCCTAACCAAAACCCTAACCCCTAATGAACCCGAACCCGTATCCTAATCCTAACCCGAACCCTAACCCTAACCCTAACCCGAACCCTAACCCGAACCCTAACCCGAACCCTAACCCTAAACCTAACTCTAACCCTAACCCTAACCCTAACCCTAACCCGAACCCTAACCCGAACACTAACCCTAACCCTAAACCTAACCCGAACCCTAACCCGAACCCTAACACTAACCCTAACCCAAACCCGAAACCTAAACCGAAACCAAACCCTAACCCTAACCCGAACCCTAACCCTAAACCGAACCCAAAACCTAACCCTAACCCGAACCCTAACTCAAACCCTAACCCGAACCCTAACCCGAAACCTAACCGGAACCCTAACCCGAACCCTAACCCTAACCCTAACCCGAAACCTAACCCTAACCCTAACCCTAACCCTAACCCGAACACTAACCCGAACCCTAACCCTAACCTTAACCCTAAACCTAACCCTAACCCGAACCCTAAACCTAACCCTAACCCGAACCCGAACCCTAACCCGAATCCTAACCCTAACCATAACCCAAACCCTAACCCTAACCCGAACCCTAACCCTAACCCGAACCCTAACCCTAACCCGAACCCTAACCCTAACCCGAACCCTAACCCTAACCCTAACCCTAACCCTAACCCGAAACCTAACCCTAAACCTAATCCGAACCCTAACCCGAACCCTAACCCGAACCCTAACCCTAACCCTAACACGAACCCTAACCCTAACCCGAACCCTAAACCTAACACTAACCCGAACCCTAACCTGAACCCTAACCCTAACCCTAACCCTAACCCTAACCCTAACCCTAACCCTAACCCTAAAACCTAACCCTAACCCGAACCCTAACCCTAAACCGAACCCTAACCCTAACCCGAACCGTAACCCTAAAATTAACCCTAACCCTAACCCTAACCCTAACCCGAACCCGAACCCTACACCTAACCCTAACCCTAACTCTAACCCGAACCCTAACCCTAACCCTAATCCTAACCCTAACCCTAACCCTAAATCATAACCCTAACCACAACCCTAACCCTAACCCGAACCATAACCCTAACCCTAACCCGAACCCTAACACTAACCCGAACCCTAACCCTTACCCTAAACCTAACCCTAACCCTAACACTAACCCTAACCCTAACCCTAACCTGAACACTAACCCGAACCCTAACCCTAACCTTAAACCTAAACCTAACACTAACCCGAACCCTAAAACTAACCCTAACCCGAACCCTAACCCGAACCCTAATCCGAACCCTAACCCCAACCCTAACCCGAAACCTAACCCGAACCCGAACCCGAAAACTAACCCTAACCCTACCCGAACCCTAACCCGAACCCTCACCCTAACCCTAACCCGAACCCTAACCCTAACCCTAACCCGAACCCTAACCCTAACCCGAACCCTAACCCTAACCCTAATCCGAACCCTAAACCTAACCCTAACCCGAACCCTAACCCTAACACTAACCCTAACCCGAATCCTAACCCTAAACCTAACCCTAACCCTAACCCACACCCGAACCCGAACCCAAACCCTAACCCTTACCCGAACCCTAACCCTAACACGAACCCTAACCCTAACACGAACCCTAACCCTAACCCTAACCCGAACCCTAACCCGAACCCAAACCCTAACCCTAACCCGAAACCTAAACCTACCCCTAACCCTAACCCGAACCGTAACCCTAAACTTAACCCTAACCCTAACCCTAACCGTAACCCGAACCCTAACCCGAACCCTAACCCGAACCCTAACCCTAACCCTAACCCGAACCCAAACCCTAACCCTAACCTGACCCTAACCCGAACCCTAACATGAACACTAACCCTAACCCTAATCCTAACCCGAACCCTAACCCTAACCCTACCCAGAACACTAACCCTAACCCGAAACCGAACCCGAACCCTAACCCTAACCCTAACCCGAACACTAACCCTAACCCGAACACTAACCCTAACCTGAACACTAACCCTAACCCTAACCCGAACCCTAACCCGAACCCTAAACCTAACCCTAACCTGAACACTAACCCCTAACCCTAACCCTAACCCGAACCCTAACCCTAACCCGAACCCGAACCCTAACCCTAACCCTAACCCGAACCCTAACCCTAACCCGAACCCGAACCCTAACCCTAACCCGAAACCTAACCCGAACCCAACCCTAACCCAACCCCTAACCCTAACCCGAACCCTAACCCTAACACTAACCCTAACCATAACCCTAACCCGAAACCTAAACCTAACCCGAACCCTAACCCTAAACCTAACCCGAACCCTAACCCTAACCCTAAACCGAACCCTAACCGTAACCCGAACCCTAAACCTAAACCTAACCCGAACCCTAACCCTAACCTGAACACTAACCCTAACCCTACCCCTAACCCTAACCCTAATCCATAACCCTAACCACAACAATAACCCTAACCCGAACCATAACCCTAACCCTAACCCGAACCCTAACCCTAACACGAACCCTAACCCTAACCCGAACCCTAACCCGAACCCTAACCCGAAACCCAACCCTAAGCCTAACCCAAACCCGAACCCTAAACCTAACCCTAACCCGAACCCTAACCCTAAACCGAACCCTAACCCTAACCCTAACCCTAACCCGAACCCTAACCCTAAACCTAACCCGACCCCTAACCCGAACCCTAACACGAACCCTAACCCTAACCCTAACCCGAACCCGAACCCTAACCCTAACACTAACTCGAACCCTAACCCTAACCCGAAACCTAACTCTAACCCTAACCCGAACCCTAAACCTAAACCGAACCCGAACCTTAACCCTAACCCGAAACCTAACCCAAACCCAACCCTAACCCGAACTCTAACCCTAACCCTAATCCGAACTCGAAACCTAAACCTACACTGAACCCTAACCCTAAACCTAACCAAAACCCTAAACCTTACCCTAACCCTAACCCGAACCCGAAACCTAACCCTAAACCTAACCCTAACCCTAACCCGAACCCTAACCCGAAACCTAACCCTAACCCTAACCCGAACCCGAAACCTAACCCGAACCCGAACCCTGACCCGAACACTTAGCCTAACCCGAACCCGAACCCTAACCCGAACCCTAACCCTAAACCTAACCCGAACCCTAACCCTAACTCTAACACAAACCCGAACCCGAACCCTAACCCTAAACCTAACCCTAACCCTAACCCGAAACCGAACCCTAACCCTAACCCTAACCCGAACCCTAACCCTAACCCTAACCGAAACCCTAACCCCTAATGACCCCGAACCCGTATCCTAATCCTAACCCGAACCCTAACCCTAACCCTAACCCTAACCCGAACCCTAACCCGAACCCTAACCCGAACCCTAACCCTAAACCTAACTCTAACCCTAACCCTAACCCTAACCCTAACCCGAACCCTAACCCGAACACTAACCCTAACCCTAAACCTAACCCGAACCCTAACCCGAACCCTAACCCTAACCCTAACCCAAACCCGAACCCTAAACCGAAACCAAACCCTAACCCTAACCCGAACCCTAACCCTAAACCGAACCCAAAACCTAACCCTAACCCGAACCCTAACCCAAACCCTAACCCGAACCCTAACCCGAAACCTAAACGGAACCCTAACCCGAACCCTAACCCTAACCCTAACCCGAACCCTAACCCTAACCCTAACCCTAATCCTAACCCGAACACTAACCCGAACCCTAACCCTAACCTTAACCCTAAACCTAACCCTAACCCGAACCCTAAACCTAACCCTAACCCGAACCCGAACCCTAACCCGAATCCTAACCCTAACCATAACCCAAACCCTAACCCTAACCCGAACCCTAACCCTAACCCGAACCCTAACCCTAACCCGAACCCTAACCCTAACCCGAACCCTAACCCTAACCCGAACCCTAACCCTAACCCGAAACCTAACCCTAAACCTAATCCGAACCCTAACCCGAACCCTAACCCGAACCGTAACCCTAACCCTAACACGAAACCTAACCCTAAACCGAACCCTAACCCTAACACTAACCCGAACCCTAACCTGAACCCTAACCCTAACCCTAACCCTAACCCTAACCCTAACCCTAACCCCTAACCCTAACCCTAACCCTAACCCTAACCATAAAACCTAACCCTAACCCGAACCCTAACCCTAAACCGAACCCTAACCCTAACCCGAACCGTAACCCTAAAATTAACCCTAACCCTAACCCTAACCCTAACCCGAACCCGAACCCTACACCTAACCCTAACCCTAACCCTAACCCGAACCCTAACCCTAACCCTAACCCTAACCCTAACCCTAACCCTAACCCATAACCCTAACCACAACCCTAACCCTAACCCGAACCAAAACCCTAACCCTAACCCGAACCCTAACACTAACCCGAACCCTAACCCTAACCCTAAACCTAACCCTAACCCTAACACTAACCCTAACCCTAACCCTAACCTGAACACTAACCCGAACCCTAACCCTAACCTTAAACCTAAACCTAACACTAACCCGAACCCTAAAACTAACCCTAACCCGAAACCGAACCCTAACCCGAATCCTAACCCTAACCATAACCCAAACCCTAACTCTAACCCGAACCCTAACCCGAACCCTAATCCGAACCCTAACCCCAACCCTAACCCGAAACCTAACCCGAACCCGAACCCGAAAACTAACCCTAACCCTACCCGAACCCTAACCCGAACCCTCACCCTAACCCTAACCCGAACCCTAACCCTAACCCTAACCCGAACCCTAACCCTAACCCGAACCCTAACCCTAACCCTAATCCGAACCCTAAACCTAACCCTAACCCGAACCCTAACCCTAACACTAACCCTAAACCGAATCCTAACCCTAAACCTAACCCTAACCCTAACCCACACCCGAACCCGAACCCAAACCCTAACCCTTACCCGAACCCTAACCCTAACACGAACCCTAACCCTAACACGAACCCTAACCCTAACCCTAACCCTAACCCGAACCCTAACCCAAACCCAAACCCTAACCCTAACCCGAAACCTAAACCTACCCCTAACCCTAACCCGAACCGTAACCCTAAACTTAGCCTAACCCTAACCCTAACCGTAACCCGAACCCTAACCCGAACCCTAACCCGAACCCTAACCCGAACCCTAACCCTAACCCTAACCCGAAACCTAACCCTAACCCGAACCCGAACCCTAACCCTAACCCTAACCCGAACCCTAACCCGAACCCAAACCCTAACCCTAACCCGAAACCTAAACCTACCCCTAACCCTAACCCGAACCGTAACCCTAAACTTAAACCTAACCCTAACCCTAACCGTAACCCGAACCCTAACCCGAACCCAAACCCTAACCCTAACCCGAAACCTAAACCTACCCCTAACCCTAACCCGAACCGTAACCCTAAACTTAACCCTAACCCTAACCCTAACCCTAACCCGAACCCGAACACGAACCCTAACCCTAACCCTAACCCTAACCCTAACCCTAACCCGAACCCTAACCCTAACCCTAATCCTAAACCTAACCCTAAACCTAACCCCTAACCCTTATCCCAACCCTAACCCTAACCCGAACCATAACCCTAACCCTAACCCGAAACCTAACCTGAACCCTAACCCTAACCCTAACCCTAACGCTAACCCGAAACCTAACCCTAACCCTAACCCGAACCCTAACCCGAACCCTAACCCGAAACCTAACCCGAACCCTAACCCGAACCCTAACCCCAACCCTAACCTGAAACCTAACTTGAACCCTTACCCTAACCCTAACCCGAACCCTAACCCTAACCCTAACCCTAACCCGAACCCTAACCCTAAACCGAACCCTAACCCTACACCTAACCCGAACCCTAAACCTAACCCTAACCCGAAACCTAACCCTAACCCTAACCCTAACCCGAATCCTAACCCTAAACCTAACCCTAACCCTAACCCGTACCCGAACCCGGACCCTAACCCTAACCCTAACCCAAACCCTAACCCTAACCCTAACCCTAACCCGAACCCTAACGCTAACCCGAACCCGAACCCTAACCCGAACACTAACCCTAACCCTAACCCGAACCCTAACCCTAACCCTAACCCTAACCCTAAACCTATCCCTAATGCTTACCCGAACCTTAACCCTAACCCTAACCGGAACCCTAACCCTAACCCTAACCCGAACCCGAACCCTAACTCCTTACCCGAAACCTAAACCTAACCCGAACCCTAACCCGAACTCTAACCCTAACCCCGAACCCGAACCCTAACCCTAACCCTAACCCGAACCCTAACCCGAACCCTAACCCGAACCCTAAAGCTAACCCGAACACGAAACCTAACCCTAACCCTAACCCGAACCCGAACCCTAACCCTAACCCGAACCCGAAACCTAGCCCTAACCTTAACCCTAACCCTAACCCTAACCCTAAGCCCTAACCCTAACCCCAACCCTAACCCGAACCCGAACCCTAACCCTAACCCTAACCTGAACACTAACCCTAACCCGAACCCTAACCCTAACCCGAACCCTAACCCTAAACCTAACCCTAACACTAACCATAACCCTAACCCGAACACTAAGCCGAACGCTAACCCTTACCTTAACCCTAAACCGAACCCTTACCCGAACCCTAACCCTAACCCTAACCCGAATCCGAACCCTAACCCGAATCCTAACCCTAACCCTAACCCGAACCCTAACCCTAACCCGAACCCTAACCCGAACCCTAACCCGAACCCTAACCCGAAACCTAAATCGAACCCTAACCCTAACCAGAACCCTAACCCGAACCCTAACACTAACCCTAACCCGAACCCTAAACCTAACCCTAACCCTAACCCGAACCCTAACCCTAAACCTAAACCTAACCCTAACCCTAACCCGAACCCTAACCCTAACCCTAACCCTCACCCTAACCCTAACCCGAATACTAACCCTAAACCTAACCCTAACTCTAACCAGAACCCGAACCCGAACCCTAACCCTGACCCTAACCCAAACCCTAACCCTAACCCGAACCCTAACCCTAACACAAACCCTAACCCTAACCCTAACCATAACCCGAAACCTAACCCGAAACCTAACCCGAACCCTAACCCTAACCCTAACCCAAACCCTAACACTCACCCAAACCCGAACCCTAACCCGAACACTAACCCTAACCCGAACCCTAACCCTAACCCTAACCCGAACCCTATCCCGAACCCTAATCCTAACCCTAACCCTAATCCTAAACCGAACCCTAACCCTAACCCTAACCGGAACCCTAACCCTAACCCTAACCCGAACCCGAACCCTAACCCCTTACCCGAAACCTAACCATAACCCGAACCCTAACCCGAACCCTAAACCTAACCCCGAACCCGAAACCTAACCCTAACCCTAACCCTAACCCGAACACTAATCCGAACCCTAACCCGAAGCCCAACCCGAACCCTAACCCGAGCCCTAACCGGAATCCTTAACCTAACCCTAACCCTAACCCTAACCCGAAACCTAACCCTAACCCTAACCCGAACCCGTACCCTAACCCGAAACCGAACCCTAAACTGAAACCTAACCCTAACCCTAACCCGAACCCTAACCCTAACCCGAACCCTAAACCGAACCCTAACCCGAACCCTAACCCGAAACCTAACCCGAACCCTAAACCGAACCCTAACCCGAATCCTAACCCTAACCCTAACCCGAACCCTAACCCGAACCCTAACCCTAACCCTAACACGAATCCTAACTCTAACCCTAACCCAAACCCTAACCCGAACCCTAACCCTAACCCTAACCCTAACCCTAAACCGAACCCTAACCCTAACCCGAACCCGAACCCTAAACCCTAACCCGAACCCGAACCCGAACCCTAACCCGATCCCGAACCCTAACCCTACCCCGAACCCGGACCCAAACCATAACCCTAACCCTAACCCGAACCCTAACACTAACCCTAACCATAACCCTAACCCGAACCCTAACCATAACCCTAACCGGAACCCTAACGCTAACCCTAACCCGAACCCGAACCCTAACCCCTTACCCGAAACCTAACACTAAACCGAACCCTAACCCGAACCCTAACACTAACCCTAACCCCGAACCCGAACCCTAACCCTAACCCTAACCCTAACCCGAACCCTAACCCGAACCCTAACCCGAACCCCAACCCTAACCCTAACCCGAACCCGAACCCTAAGCCTAACCCTAACCCGAACCCTAGCCCTACCCCGAACCCTAAACCTAACCCTAACCCTAACCGAACCCTAACCGTAACCCTAACCCGACCCCTAAACCGAACCCTAACACGAACCCTAACCCTAAACCGAACCAGAACCTTAACCCTAACCCGAAACCTAACCCGAACCCAACCCTAACCGGAACCCTAACCCTAACCCGAACCCTAACCCTAACCCTAATCCGAACTCGAAACCTAAACCTAACCTGAACCCTAACCCTAAACGTAACCCAAACCCTAACCCTTACCCTAACCCTAACCCGAACCCGAACCCTAACCCTAAACCTAACCCTAACCCTAACCCGAACCCTAACGCTAAATCTAACCCTAAACCTAACCCTAACCCGAACCCTAACACTAACCCGAACCCGAACCCGAACCCTAATCCGAAACCTAAACCTAACCCTAACACGAACCCTAACCCTAACCCGAACCCGAACCCTAAACCTAACCCGAACCCTAACCCGAACCCTAACCCGAACCCTAACCCGAACCCTAAAACGAACCCTAACCCTAACCCTAACCCGAACCCTAAACCGAACCCTAACCCTAACCCTAACACGAACCCTAAACCTAACCCTAAACCTAACCCTAACCCGAACCCTAACCCTAACACTAACCCGAACCCTAAAACTAACCCTAACCCTTACCCTAACCCTAACCCTAACCCGAACCCTAACCCTAACCCTAACTCTAACCCTAACCCCTAACCCAAACCCTAACCGTAAACCTAACCCTAAAACCTAACCCTAACCTGAACCCTAACCCTAACGCTAACCCTAACCCTAACCCGAACCCTAACCCTAAACTTAACCCTATCCCTAACCCTACCCTAACCCGAACCCGAACCCTAACACTACCCTAACCCTAACCCTAACCCTAACCCCTAACCCAAACCCTAACCCTAAACCTAAACCTAAAACCTAACCCTTACCCGAACCCTAACCCTAACAGTAAACCTAACCCTCACCCGAACCCTAACCCTAAACCTAACCCTAACCCTAACCATAACCCTAACACTAACCCTAACCCGAACACTAACCCGAACCCTAACCCTAAACTTAACACTAAACCTAACCCTAATGCGAACCCTAACCCTATCCCTAACACGAACCCGAACCCTAACCCGAATCCTAGCCCTAACCCTAACACAAATCCTAACCCTAAACCGAAGCCTAACCCAAACACTAACCCGAACCCTAAACCGAACCCTAACCCCAACCCTAACCCGAACCCTAACCCGAACACTAAACCGAACCCTAACTCTAACCCGAACCCTAACCCTAACCCTAACCCTAACCCTAACACGAACCCTAACCCTAACCCTAAGCCGAACCCTAATCCTAACCCGAACCCTAACCCTAACCCTAACCCGAACCCTAACCCTAACCCTAAGCCGAACCCTAACCCTAACCCTAACCCTAACCCGAATCCTAACCCTAAACCTAACCCTAACCCTAACCCGAACCCGAAACCTAACCCTAACCCTAACCCGAACCCTAACCCTAACCCTAAACCTAACCCGAACCCTAATCCTAACCCGAACCCTAACCCTAACCCTAACCCGAACCCTAACCCTAACCCTAAGCCGAACCCTAACCCTAACCCTAAACCTAACCCGAACCCTAATCCTAACCCGAACCCTAACCCTAACCCGAACCCGAAACCTAACCCTAACCCTAACCCGAACCCTAACCCTAACCCGAAACCGAACCCTAACACGAACCCTAACCCTAACCCTAACCCTAAACCGAACCCTAACCCGAACCCTAACCCTAACCCTAACCCTAACCCGAAACCTAACGCTAACCCGAACCCGAACACTAACCCGAACACTAACCCTAACCCTAACCCGAACCCTAACCCTAACCCTAACCCGAAACCAAAACCGAACCCTAACCCTAACCCTAACACTAACCCTAATCCTAAACCGAACCCTAACCCTAACCCTTACCGGAACCCTAAACCTAACCCTAACCCGAACCCGAACCCTAACCCCTACCCGAATCCTAAACCTAACCCGAACCCTAACCAGAACCCTAACCCTAACCCCGAACCCGAAGCCTAACCCTAACCCTAACCCTAACCCTAACCCTAACCCGAACCCTAACCCTAAACCTAACCCGAACCCTAACCCTAACCCTAACCCAAACCCTAACACGAACCCTAACCCTAAACCTAACCCTAACCCTAAACCGAACCCGAACCCTAACCCTAACCCTCACCCGAACCCTAACCCGAACCCGAACCCTAACCCTAAACCTAACCCTAAACCTAACCCTAACCCTAAACCTAACCCGAACCCTAACCCGAACACTAACCCTAACCCTAAACCTAACCCGAACCCTAAACCTACTCCTAACCCTAACCCGAACCCGAACCCTAACCCGAACCCTAACCCGAACCCTAACCCTAACCCTAACCCGAACCCTAACGCTAACCCTAACCCTAACCCGAACACGAACCCTAACCCTAACCCTAAACCTAACCCTAACCCTAACCCAAACCCTAACCGTAACCCGAACCCTAACCCTAACCCTAACCCCTAAACCTAACCCTAACCCTAACCCTAACCCTAAAACCTAACCCTAACCCGAACCCTAACCCTAAACCTAACCCTAACCCTAACCCGAACCGTAACCCTAAAATTAACCCTAACCCTAACCCTAACCCTAACCCGAACCCGAACCCTACACCTAACCCTAACCCTAACCCGAACCCGAACCCTACACCTAACCCTAACCCTAAACCTAACCCGAACCCTAACCCTAACCCTAACCCTAACACTAACCCTAACCATAACCCTAACCCGAAACCTAAACCTAACCCGAACCCTAACCCTAAACCTAACCCGAACCCTAACCCTAACCCTAAACCGAACCCTAACCGTAACCCGAACCCTAACCCTAACCCTAACCCGAACCCTAACCCTAACCTGAACACTAACCCTAACCCTACCCCTAACCCTAACCCTAACCCTAACCCATAACCCTAACCACAACCCTAACCCTAACCCGAACCATAACCCTAACCCTAACCCGAAACCTAACCATAACACGAACCCTAACCCTAACCCGAACCCTAACCCGAACCCTAACCCGAAACCCAACCCTAAGCCTAACCCGAACCCGAACCCTAAACCTAACCCTAACCCGAACCCTAACCCTAAACCGAACCCTAACCCTAACCCTAACCCTAACCCGAACCCTAACCCTAAACCTAACCCGACCCCTAACCCGAACCCTAACACGAACCCTAACCCTAACCCTAACCCGAACCCGAACCCTAACCCTAACACTAACTCGAACCCTAACCCTAACCCGAAACCTAACTCTAACCCTAACCCGAACCCTAAACCTAAACCGAACCCGAACCTTAACCCTAACCCGAAACCTAACCCAAACCCAACCCTAACCCGAACTCTAACCCTAACCCTAATCCGAACTCGAAACCTAAACCTACCCTGAACCCTAACCCTAAACCTAACCAAAACCCTAAACCTTACCCTAACCCTAACCCGAACCCGAAACCTAACCCTAAACCTAACCCTAACCCTAACCCGAACCCTAACCTGAAACCTAACCCTAACCGTAACCCGAACCCGAAACCTAACCCGAACCCGAACCCTGACCCGAACACTTAGCCTAACCCAAACCCGAACCCTAACCCGAACCCTAACCCTAAACCTAACCCGAACCCTAACCCTAACTCTAACCCAAACCCGAACCCGAACCCTAACCCTAAACCTAACCCTAACCCTAACCCGAACCCGAACCCTAACCTAACCCTAACCCGAACCCTAACCCTAACCCTAACCAAAACCCTAACCCCTAATGAACCCGAACCCGTATCCTAATCCTAACCCGAACCCTAACCCTAACCCTAACCCTAACCCGAACCCTAACCCGAACCCTAACCCGAACCCTAACCCTAAACCTAACTCTAACCCTAACCCTAACCCTAACCCTAACCCGAACCCTAACCCGAACACTAACCCTAACCCTAAACCTAACCCGAACCCTAACCCGAACCCTAACCCTAACCCTAACCCAAACCCGAAACCTAAACCGAAACCAAACCCTAACCCTAACCCGAACCCTAACCCTAAACCGAACCCAAAACCTAACCCTAACCCGAACCCTAACTCAAACCCTAACCCGAACCCTAACCCGAAACCTAACCGGAACCCTAACCCGAACCCTAACCCTAACCCTAACCCGAAACCTAACCCTAACCCTAACCCTAACCCTAACCCGAAAACTAACCCGAACCCTAACCCTAACCTTAACCCTAAACCTAACCCTAACCCGAACCCTAAACCTAACCCTAACCCGAACCCGAACCCTAACCCGAATCCTAACCCTAACCATAACCCAAACCCTAACCCTAACCCGAACCCTAACCCTAACCCGAACCCTAACCCTAACCCGAACCCTAACCCTAACACGAACCCTAACCCTAACCCTAACCCTAACCCTAACCCGAAACCTAACCCTAAACCTAATCCGAACCCTAACCCGAACCCTAACCCGAACCCTAACCCTAACCCTAACACGAACCCTAACCCTAACCCGAACCCTAAACCTAACACTAACCCGAACCCTAACCTGAACCCTAACCCTAACCCTAACCCTAACCCTAACCCTAACCCTAACCCCTAACCCTAACCCTAACCCTAACCCTAACCCTAAAACCTAACCCTAACCCGAACCCTAACCCTAAACCGAACCCTAACCCTAACCCGAACCGTAACCCTAAAATTAACCCTAACCCTAACCCTAACCCTAACCCGAACCCGAACCCTAACCCTAACCCTAAACCTAACCCTAACCCTAACACTAACCCTAACCCTAACCCTAACCTGAACACTAACCCGAACCCTAACCCTAACCTTAAACCTAAACCTAACACTAACCCGAACCCTAAAACTAACCCTAACCCGAAACCGAACCCTAACCCGAATCCTAACCCTAACCATAACCCAAACCCTAACTCTAACCCGAACCCTAACCCGAACCCTAATCCGAACCCTAACCCCAACCCTAACCCGAAACCTAACCCGAACCCGAACCCGAAAACTAACCCTAACCCTACCCGAACCCTAACCCGAACCCTCACCCTAACCCTAAACCGAACCCTAACCCTAACCCTAACCCGAACCCTAACCCTAACCCGAACCCTAACCCTAACCCTAACCCGAACCCTAAACCTAACCCTAACCCGAGCCCTAACCCTAACACTAACCCTAACCCGAATCCTAACCCTAAACCTAACCCTAACCCTAACCCACACCCGAACCCGAACCCAAACCCTAACCCTTACCTGAACCCTAACCCTAACACGAACCCTAACCCTAACACGAACCCTAACCCTAACCCTAACCCTAACCCGAACCCTAACCCGAACACAAACCCTAACCCTAACCCGAAACCTAAACCTACGCCTAACCCTAACCCGAACCGTAACCCTAAACTTAACCCTAACCCTAACCCTAACCGTAACCCGAACCCTAACCCGAACCCTAACCCGAACCCTAAACCGAACCCTAACCCTAACCCTAACCCGAAACCTAACCCTAACCCGAACCCGAACCCTAACCCTAACCCTAACCCGAACCCTAACCCGAACCCAAACCCTAACCCTAACCCGAAACCTAAACCTACCCCTAACCCTAACCCGAACCGTAACCCTAAACTTAACCCTAACCCTAACCCTAACCGTAACCCGAACCCTAACCCGAACCCAAACCCTAACCCTAACCCGAAACCTAAACCTACCCCTAACCCTAACCCGAACCGTAACCCTAAACTTAACCCTAACCCTAACCCAAACCCTAACCCGAACCCGAACACGAACCCTAACCCTAACCCTAACCCTAACCCTAACCCTAACCCGAACCCGAACCCGGACCCTAACCCTAACCCTAACCCAAACCCTAACCCTAACCCGAACTCTAACCCGAACCCTAATCCGAAACCTAACCCTAACCCTAACCCGAACCCTAACGCTAACCCGAACCCGAAACCTAACCCGAACACTAACCCTAACCCTAACCCGAACCCTAACCCTAACCCTAACCCGAATCCTAACCCTAACCCTAAACCTAACCCTAAACCTATCCCTAATGCTTACCCGAACCTTAACCCTAACACTAACCGGAACCCTAACCCTAACCCTAACACGAACCCGAACCCTAACCTCTTACCCGAAACCTAAACCTAACCCGAACCCTAACCCGAACCCTAACCCTAACCCCGAACCCGAACCCTAACCCTAACCCTAACCCGAACCCTAACCCGAACCCTAAAGCTCACCCGAACACGAACCCTAACCCTAACCCTAACCCGAACCCGAACCCTAACCCTAACCCGAACCCGAAACCTATCCCTAACCTTAACCCTAACCCTAACCCTAACCCTAACCCCTAACCCTAACCCCAACCCTAACCTGAACCCGAACCCTAACCCTAAACCTAACCTGAACACTAACCCTAACCCGAACCCTAACCCTAACCCGAACCCTAACCCTAAACCTAACCCTAACACTAACCATAACCCTAACCCGAACACTAAGCCGAACGCTAACCCTTACCTTAACCCTAAACCTAACCCTAACCCGAACCCTAAACCTAACCCTAACCCGAATCCGAACCCTAACCCGAATCCTAACCCTAACCCTAACCCGAACCCTAACCCTAACCCGAACCCTAACCCGAACCCTAACCCGAACCCTAACCCGAACCCTAACCCGAACCCTAAATCGAACTCTAACCCTAACCCGAACCCTAACCCGAACCCTAACACTAACCCTAACCCGAACCCTAAACCTAACCCTAACCCTAACCCGAACCCTAACCCTAAACCTAAACCTAACCCTAACCCTAACCCGAACCCTAAACCTAAACCTAACCCTCACCCTAACCCTAACCCGAATACTAACCCTAAACCTAACCCTAACCCTAACCCGAACCCGAACCCGAAAACTAACCCTAACCCTAACCCTAAACCTAACCCTAAACCGAACCCTAACCCTAACCCTAACCGTAACCCGAACCCTAACCCGAACCCAAACCCTAACCCTAACCCGAAACCTAAACCTACCCCTAACCCTAACCCGAACCGTAACCCTAAACTTAACCCTAACCCTAACCCTAACCCTAACCCTAACCCGAACCCGAACACGAACCCTAACCCTAACCCTAACCCTAACCCAAACCCGAACCCTAACCCTAACCCTAATCCTAAACCTAACCCTAAACCTAACCCCTAACCCTTATCCCAACCCTAACCCTAAACCGAACCATAACCCTAACCCTAACCCGAACCCTATCCTGAACCCTAACCCTAACCCTAACCCTAACGCTAACCAGAAACCTAACCCTAACCCTAACCCGAACCCTAACCCGAACCCTAACCCGAAACTTAAACCCTAACCCGAACCCTAACCCCAACCCTAACCTGAAACCTAACTTGAACCCTTACCCTAACCCTAACCCGAACCCTAACCCTAACCCTAACCCTAACCCGAACCCTAACCCTAAACCGAACCCTAACCCTACACCTAACCCGAACCCTAAACCTAACCCTAACCCGAAACCTAACCCTAACCCTAACCCTAACCCGAATCCTAACCCTAAACCTAACCCTAACCCTAACCCGTACCCGAACCCGGACCCTAACCCTAACCCTAACCCAAACCCTAACCCTAACCCTAACCCTAACCCGAACCCTAACGCTAACCCGAACCCGAACCCTAACCCGAACACTAACCCTAACCCTAACCCGAACCCTAACCCTAACCCTAACCCGAATCCTAACCCTAACCCTAACCCTAACCCTAAACCTATCCCTAATGCTTACCCGAACCTTAACCCTAACCCTAACCGGAACCCTAAACCTAACCCCAACCCGAACCCGAACCCTAACTCCTTACCCGAAACCTAAACCTAACCCGAACCCTAACCCGAACCCTAACCCTAACCCCGAACCCGAACCCTAACCCTAACCCTAACCCGAACCCTAACCCGAACCCTAACCCGAACCCTAAAGCTAACCCGAACACGAACGCTAACCCTAACCCTAACCCGAACCTGAACCCTAACCCTAACCCGAACCCGAAACCTAGCCCTAACCTTAACCCTAACCCTAACCCTAACCCTAAGCCCTAACCCTAACCCCAACCCTAACCCGAACCCGAACCCTAACCCTAACCCTAACCTGAACACTAACCCTAACCCGAACCCTAACCCTAACCCGAACCCTAACCCTAAACCTAACCCTAACACTAACCATAACCCTAACCCGAACACTAAGCCGAACGCTAACCCTTACCTTAACCCTAAACCTAACCCTAACCCGAACCCTAACCCTAACCCTAACCCGAATCCGAACCCTAACCCGAATCCTAACCCTAACCCTAACCCGAACCCTAACCCTAACCCGAACCCTAACCCGAACCCTAACCCGAACCCTAACCCGAACCCTAAATCGAACCCTAACCCTAACCCGAACCCTAACCCGAACCCTAACACTAAA
>JAVLSZ010000008.1:77612500-77615000 GCA_032313775.1 Urocyon cinereoargenteus
CCCTAACCCGAACCCTAACCCGAACCCAAACCCTAACCCTAACCCGAAACCTAAACCTACCCCTAACCCTAACCCGAACCGTAACCCTAAACTTAAACCTAACCCTAACCCTAACCGTAACCCGAACCCTAACCCGAACCCAAACCCTAACCCTAACCCGAAAACTAAACCTACCCCTAACCCTAACCCGAACCGTAACCCTAAACTTAACCCTAACCCTAACCCTAACCCTAACCCGAACCCGAACACGAACCCTAACCCTAACCCTAACCCTAACCCTAACCCGAACCCGAACCCGGACCCTAACCCTAACCCTAACCCAAACCCTAACCCTAACCCGAACTCTAACCCGAACCCTAATCCGAAACCTAACCCTAACCCTAACCCGAACCCTAACGCTAACCCGAACCCGAACCCTAACCCGAACACTAACCCTAACCCTAACCCGAACCCTAACCCTAACCCTAACCCGAATCCTAACCCTAACCCTAAACCTAACCCTAAACCTATCCCTAATGCTTACCCGAACCTTAACCCTAACCCTAACCGGAACCCTAACCCTATCCCTAACACGAACCCGAACCCTAACTCCTTACCCGAAACCTAAACCTAACCCGAACCCTAACCCGAACCCTAACCCTAACCCCGAACCCGAACCCTAACCCTAACCCTAACCCGAACCCTAACCCGAACCCTAACCCGAACCCTAAAGCTAACCCGAACACGAACCCTAACCCTAACCCTAACACGAACCCGAACCCTAACCCTAACCCGAACCCGAAACCTAGCCCTAAACTTAAACCTAACCCTAACCCTAACCCCTAACCCTAACCCCAACCCTAACCCGAACCCGAACCCTAACCCTAACCCTAACCTGAACACTAACCCTAACCCGAACCCTAACCCTAACCCGAACCCTAACCCTAAACCTAACCCTAACACTAACCATAACCCTAACCCGAACACTAAGCCGAACGCTAACCCTTACCTTAACCCTAAACCTAACCCTAACCCGAACCCTAACCCTAACCCTAACCCGAATCCGAACCCTAACCCGAATCCTAACCCTAACCCTAACCCGAAACCTAACCCTAGCCCGAACCCTAACCCGAACCCTAACCCGAACCCTAACCCGAACCCTAACCCGAACCCTAAATCGAACCCTAACCCTAACCCGAACCCTAACCTGAACCCTAACACTAACCCTAACCCGAACCCTAAACCTAACCCTAACCCTAACCCGAACCCTAACCCTAAACCTAAACCTAACCCTAACCCTAACCCGAACCCTAAACCTAAACCTAACCCTCACCCTAACCCTAACCCGAATACTAACCCTAAACCTAACCCTAACTCTAACCAGAACCCGAACCCGAACCCTAACCCTGACCCTAACCCAAACCCTAACCCTAACCCGAACCCTAACCCTAACACAAACCCTAACCCTAACCCTAACCCTAACCCGAAACCTAACCCGAACCCTAACCCGAACCCTAACCCTAACCCTAACCCTACCCTAACACTAACCCAAACCCGAACCCTAACCCGAACACTAACCCTAAACCGAACCCTAACCCTAACCCTAACCCGAACCCTAACCCGAACCCTAACCCGAACCCTAATCCTAACCCTAAGCCTAATCCTAAACCGAACCCTAACCCTAACCCTAACCGGAACCCTAACCCTAACCCTAACCCAAACCCGAACCCTAACCCCTTACCCGAATCCTAACCATAACCCGAACCCTAACCCGAACCCTAAACCTAACCCCGAACCCGAAACCTAACCCTAACCCTAACCCTAACCCGAACACTAATCCGAACCCTAACCCGAAGCCCAACCCGAACCCTAACCCGAGCCCTAACCGGAATCCTTAACCTAACCCTAAACCTAACCCTAACCCGAAACTTAACCCTAACCCTAACCCGAACCCGTACCCTAACCCGAAACCGAACCCTAACCTGAAACCTAACCCTAACCCTTACCCGAACCCTAACCCTAACCCGAACCCTAAACCGAACCCTAACCCGAACCCTAACCCGAAACCTAACCCGAACCCTAAACCGAACCCTAACCCGAATCCTAACCCTAACCCTAACCCGAACCCTAACCCGAACCCTAACCCGAAACCTAACCCGAACCCTAAACCGAACCCTAACCCGAATCCTAACCCTAACCATAACCCGAACCCTAACCCGAACCCTAAACCTAACCCCGAACCCGAAACCTAACCCTAACCCTAACCCTAACACGAATCCTAACTCTAACCCTAACCCAAACCCTAACCCGAACCCTAACCCTAACCCTAACCCTAACCCTAAACCGAACCCTAACCCTAACCCGAACCAGAACCCTAAACCCTAACCAGAACCCGAACCCGACCCTAACCCGATCCCGAACCCTAACCCTACCCCGAACCCGGACCCAAACCATAACCCTAACCCTAACCCGAACCCTAACACTAACCCTAACCATAAACCTAACCCGAACCCTAACCATA
>JAVLSZ010000008.1:77632500-77635000 GCA_032313775.1 Urocyon cinereoargenteus
AACCATAACCCAAACCCTAACTCTAACCCGAACCCTAACCCGAACCCTAATCCGAACCCTAACCCCAACCCTAACCCGAAACCTAACCCGAACCCGAACCCGAAAACTAACCCTAACCCTACCCGAACCCTAACCCGAACCCTCACCCTATCCCTAACCCGAACCCTAACCCTAACCCTAACCCGAACCCTAAACCTAACCCGAACCCTAACCCTAACCCTAACCCGAACCTTAAACCTAACCCTAACCCGAACCCTAACCCTAACACTAACCCTAACCCGAATCCTAACCCTAAACCTAACCCTAACCCTAACCCACACCCGAACCCGAACCCAAACCCTAACCCTTACCCGAACCCTAACCCTAACACGAACCCTAACCCTAACACGAAACCTAACCCTAACCCTAACCCTAACCCGAACCCTAACCCGAACACAAACCCTAACCCTAACCCGAAACCTAAACCTACCCCTAACCCTAACCCGAACCGTAACCCTAAACTTAACCCTAACCCTAACCCTAACCGTAACCCGAACCCTAACCCGAACCCTAACCCGAACCCTAACCCGAACCCTAACCCTAACCCTAACCCGAAACCTAACCCTAACCCGAACCCGAACCCTAACCCTAACCCTAACCCGAACCCTAACCCGAACCCAAACCCTAACCCTAACCCGAAACCTAAACCTACCCCTAACCCTAACCCGAACCGTAACCCTAAACTTAACCCTAACCCTAACCCTAACCGTAACCCGAACCCTAACCCGAACCCAAACCCTAACCCTAACCCGAAACCTAAACCTACCCCTAACCCTAACCCGAACCGTAACCCTAAACTTAACCCTAACCCTAACCCTAACCCTAACCCGAACCCGAACATGAACCCTAACCCTAACCCTAACCCTAACCCTAACCCGAACCCGAACCCGGACCCTAACCCTAACCCTAACCCAAACCCTAACCCTAACCCGAACTCTAACCCGAACCCTAATCCGAAACCTAACCCTAACCCTAACCCGAACCCTAACGCTAACCCGAACCCGAACCCTAACCCGAACACTAACCCTAACCCTAACCCGAACCCTAACCCTAACCCTAACACGAATCCTAACCCTAACCCTAAACCTAACCCTAAACCTATCCCTAATGCTTACCCGAACCTTAACCCTAACCCTAACCGGAACCCTAACCCTATCCCTAACACGAACCCGAACCCTAACTCCTTACCCGAAACCTAAACCTAACCCGAACCCTAACCCGAACCCTAACCCTAACCCCGAACCCGAACCCTAACCCTAACCCTAACCCGAACCCTAACCCGAACCCTAACCCGAACCCTAAAGCTAACCCGAACACGAACCCTAACCCTAACCCTAACCCGAACCCGAACCCTAACCCTAACCCGAACCCGAAACCTAGCCCTAAACTTAACCCTAACCCTAACCCTAACCCTAACCCCTAACCCTAACCCCAACCCTAACCCGAACCCGAACCCTAACCCTAACCCTAACCTGAACACTAACCCTAACCCGAACCCTAACCCTAACCCGAACCCTAACCCTAAACCTAACCCTAACACTAACCATAACCCTAACCCGAACACTAAGCCGAACGCTAACCCTTACCTTAACCCTAAACCTAACCCTAACCCGAACCCTAACCCTAACCCTAACCCGAATCCGAACCCTAACCCGAATCCTAACCCTAACCCTAACCCGAACCCTAACCCTAACCCGAACCCTAACCCGAACCCTAACCCGAACCCTAACCCGAACCCTAAATCGAACCCTAACCCTAACCCGAACCCTAACCTGAACCCTAACACTAACCCTAACCCGAACCCTAAACCTAACCCTAACCCTAACCCGAACCCTAACCCTAAACCTAAACCTAACCCTAACCCTAACCCGAACCCTAAACCTAACCCTAACCCTCACCCTAACCCTAACCCGAATACTAACCCTAAACCTAACCCTAACTCTAACCAGAACCCGAACCCGAACCCTAACCCTGACCCTAACCCAAACCCTAACCCTAACCCGAACCCTAACCCTAACACAAACCCTAACCCTAACCCTAACCCTACCCCGAAACCTAACCCGAACCCTAACCCGAACCCTAACCCTAACCCTAACCCAAACCCTAACACTAACCCAAACCCGAACCCTAACCCGAACACTAACCCTAAACCGAACCCTAACCCTAACCCTAACCCGAACCCTAACCCGAACCCTAACCCAAACCCTAATCCTAACCCTAAGCCTAATCCTAAACCGAACCCTAACCCTAACCCTAACCGGAACCCTAACCCTAACCCTAACCCGAACCCGAACCCTAACCCCTTACCCGAATCCTAACCATAACCCGAACCCTAACCCGAACCCTAAACCTCACCCCGAACCCGAAACCTAACCCTAACCCTAACCCTAACCCGAACACTAATCCGAACCCTAACCCGAAGCCCAACCCGAACCCTAACCCGAGCCCTAACCGGAATCCT
>JAVLSZ010000008.1:77642500-77672500 GCA_032313775.1 Urocyon cinereoargenteus
CCGAACCCTAACCCTAACCCTAACCCGAACCCTAACCTGAACACTAACCCCTAACCCTAACCTGAACCCGAACTCTTACCCGAATCCGATCCCTAACCCGAACCCGAACCCGAAACCGAACCCTAAACCTAACCCGAACGCTAACCCGAACCCTAACCCTAACCCTAACACGAACCCTAACCCTAACCCGAACCCTAACCCGAAACCTAACCCGAACCCTAACCCTAACCCTAACCCGAACCCTAACCCGAACACTAACCCTAACCGTAACCCTAACCCTAACCCTAACCCTAAACCGAAACCTAACCATAACCCTAACCCTAACCCTAACCCCTAACCCGAACCCTAACCCTAACCCTAAACCTAACCCTAACCCGAACCCTAACCCTAACCCGTACCCTAACCCTAACCCGAAACCTAACCCTAACCCGAACCCTAACCCTAACCCTAAACCGAACCCTAACCCGAACCCTAACCCGAACCCTAACCCGAACCTTAACCCGAACCCTAACCGGAATCCTTAACCTAACCCTAACCCTAACCCTAACCCGAAAACTAACCCTAACCCTAACACGAACCCGAACCCTAACCCGAAACCGAACCCTAACCTGAAACCTAACCCTAACCATAACCCGAACCCTAACCCTAACCCGAACCCTAAAACGAACCCTAACCCGAACCCTAACCCGAAACCTAACCCGAACCCTAAACCGAACCCTAACCCGAATCCTAACCCTAACCCTAACCCGAACCCTAACCCGAACCCTAACCCTAACCCTCACACGAATCCTAACTCTAACCCTAACCCAAACCCTAACCCGAACCCTAACCCTAACCCTAACCCTAACCCTAACCCTAAACCGAACCCTAACCCTAACCCGAACCCGAAACCTAACCCCTAACCCGAACCCGAACCCGAACCCTAACCCGATCCCGAACCCTAACCCTACCCCGAACGCGGACCCAAACCATAACCCACCCCTAACCCGAACCCTAACACTAACCCTAACCATAACCCTAACCCGAACCCTAACCCTAACCCTAACCGGAACCCTAACGCTAACCCTAACCCGATCCCGAACCCTAACCCCTTACCCGAAACCTAACACTAAACCGAACCCTAACCCGAACCCTAACCCTAACCCTAACCCCGAACCCGAACCCTAACCCTAACCCTAACCCTAACCAGAACCCTAACCCGAACCCTAACCCTAACCCTAATCCGAACTCGAAACCTAAACCTAACCTGAACCCTAACCCTAAACCTAACCCAAACCCTAACCCTTACCCTAACCCTAACCCGAACCCGAACCCTAACCCTAAACCTAACCCTAACCCTAACCCTAACCCTAACCCGAACCCTAACCCTAAATCTAACCCTAAACCTAACCCTAACCCGAACCCTAACACTAACCCGAACCCGAACCCGAACCCTATTCCGAAACCTAAACGTAACCCTAACACGAACCCTAACCCTAACCCGAACCCGAACACTAAACCTAACCCGAACCCTAACCCGAACCCTAACCCGAACCCTAACCCGAACCCAAAAACGAACCCTAACCCTAACCCTAACCCGAACCCTAAACCGAACCCTAACCCTAACCCTAACACGAACCCTAAACCTAACCCTAAACCTAACCCTAACACGAACCCTAACCCTAACCCTAACCCTAACCCGAACCCTAACCCTAAACTTAAGCCTATCCCTAACCCTACCCTAACCCGAACCCGAACCCTAAACCTACACTAACCCTAACCCTAAACCTAACCCCTAACCCAAACCCTAACCCTAAACCTAAACCTAAAACCTAACCCTTACCCGAAACCTAACCCTAACAGTAAACCTAACCCTAACCCGAACCCTAACCCTAAACCTAACCCTAACCCTAACCATAACCCTAACACTAACCCTAACCCGAACACTAACCCGAACCCTAACCCTAACCTTTACACTAAACCTAACCCTAATCCTAACCCTAACCCTATCCCTAACACGAACCCGAACCCTAACCCGAATCCTAGCCCTAACCCTAACCCAAATCCTAACCCTAAACCGAAGCCTAACCCAAACACTAACCCGAACCCTAAACCGAACCCTAACCCCAACCCTAACCCGAACCCTAACCCGAACCCTAAACCGAACCCTAACTCTAACCCGAACCCTAACCCTAACCCTAACCCTAACCCGAACCCTAACCCTAACCCTAAACCTAACCCGAACCCTAATCCTAACCCGAACCATAACCCTAACCCTAACCCGAACCCTAACCCTAACCCTAAGCCGAACCCTAACCCTAACCCTAACCCTAACCCGAATCCTAACCCTAAACCTAACCCTAACCCTAACCCGAACCCGAACCCGAAACCTAACCCTAACCCTAACCCGAACCCTAACCCTAACCCGAACCTGAACCCTAACACGAACCCTAACCCTAACCCTAACCCTAAACCGAACCCTAACCCGAACCCTAACCCGAACCCTAACACTAACCCTAACCCGAAACCTAACGCTAACCCGAACCCGAACACTAACCCGAACACTAACCCTAACCCTAACCCAAACCCTAACCCGAACACTAAACCTAACCCTAACCCTAACCCTAACCCGAACTCTAACCCTAACCCTAACCCTAACCCGAAACCGAACCCTAACCCGAACCCGAACCCTAACCCGAACACGAACCCTAACCCAAACCCGAACCTGAACCCGAACCCTAACCCTAACACTAACCTGAACCCAAATCCTAACCCTAACTCTAACCTTAACCCTAACCCAACCCTAACTCTAACCCTAAACCTAACCCTAACCCGAACCCTAACCCTAACCCTAACCCGAACCCTAACCCTAACCCTAACCCGAACCCTAACCCTTACCCGAACACTAACCCTAATCCTAACCCGAACCCTAACCCGAACCCTAACCCTAACCCTAACTTGAACACTAACCCCTAACCCTAACCAGAACCCGAACTCTTACCCGAACCCGAACCCTAACCCGAACCCGAACCCGAACCCTAAACCGAACCCGAACCCGAACCCTAACCCTAACCCTAACCCGAACCCTAACCCTAAACCTAACCCTAACCCTAACCCTAACCCGAACCCTAACACTAACCCTAACTCTAACCCTAAACCTAACCCTAACCCGAACCCTAACGCGAACCCTAACCCGAACCCTAACCCTAACCCGAACCCTAACCCTAACCCTAACACTAACCTGAAACCTAACCCGAACCCTAACCCGAAACCTAACCCTAACCCTAACCCGAATCCTAACCCGAACCCTAACCCTAACCCTAACCCGAACCCTAACCCTAACCCTAACCCTTACCCGAACTCTAACCATAACCCTAACCCTAACCCTAACCCCTAACCCTAACCCGAACACTAACCCTAACCCTAACCCTAACCCTAACACGAACCCTAACCCTAACCCTAACCCTAACCCGAACCCTAAACCTAATCCTAACCCTAACACTAACCCTAACCCGAAACCTAAACCGAACCCTAACCCTAACCCTAACCCTAACCCTAACCCGGACCCTAACCCTAACCCTAACCCGAACCCTAACCCGAAACCGAACCCTAACCCGAACCCTAACACTATCCCTAACCCGAACCCTAAACCTAACCCGAACCCTAAACCGAACCCTAACCCGAACCCTAACCCTAACCCTAACTCTAACCCGAACCCGAAACCTAACCCTACCCCGAACCCGAACCCAAACCATAACCCTAACCCTAACCCTAACCCTAACCGTAACCCGAACCCTAAGCCTAACCCTAACCCTAACCCTAACCCGAACCCTAACCCTAACCCTAACGCTAACCCTAACCCTAACCCTAACCAGAACCCTAACCCTAACCCTAACCCTAACCCTAACCGTAACCCGAACCCTAAGCCTAACCCTAACCCTAACCCTAACCCGAACCCTAACCCTAACCCTAACGCTAACCCTAACCCTAACCCTAACCAGAACCCTAACCCTACCCCTAACACTAACACTAACCCGAACCCTAAACCTAACCCTAACCCGAACCCTAACCCTAACCTGAACCCTAAACATAACCCGAACCCTAACCCTTACCCTAACCCTAACCCTAACCCTAAACCTAACCCGAACCCTAACCCTAACCCTAAACCGAACCCGAACCCTAACACTAACCCGAACCCTAACCCTAACCCTAAACCGAACCCGAACCCTAACCCTAACCCTAAACCGAACCCGAACCCTAACCCGAACCCGAACCGAAACCCGAACCCTAACCCTAACCCGAACCCTAATCCGAACACTAACCCTAACCCTAAACCAAACCCGAACCCTAACCCGAAACCGAACCCTAACCCGAACCCTAACCCTAACCCTAACCCTAACCTGAACCCTAACCCTAACCCAAACCCTAACTCGAACCCTAACCCTAACCCTAACCCTAACCCTAACCCCTAAACCTAACCCTAACCCTAACCCTAACCCTAACCCTAAAACCTAACCCTAACCCGAACCCTAACCCTAACCCTAACCCTATCCCTAACCCGAACCCTTAACCTAAACCTAACCTTAACCCTAACCCTAACCCTAACCCGAACCCTAACCCTAACCCTAACCCTAACCCGAACCCTAACACTAACCCTAAACCTAACCCTAACCCGAAACCTAACCCTAACCCGAACCCTAACCCTAACCCTAACCCTAACCCGATCCCGAACCCTAACCCGAATCCTAACCCTAACCCTAACCCGAACCCGAACCCTAACCCGAACCCGAACACTAACCCTAACTCGAACCCTAACCCGAACACTAACCCGAATCCTAACCCGAACCCTAACCCGAACCCGAACACTAACCCTAACCCGAACCCTAACCCGAACACTAACCCGAATCCTAACCCGAACCCTAACACGAACGCTAACCCGAACCCTAAACCTAACCCTAACCCGAACCCTAACCCTAACCCTAACCCTAACCCGATCCCGAACCCTAACCCGAATCCTAACCCTAACCCTAACCCGAACCCTAACCCTAACCCGAACCCGAACCCTAAACCTAACCCTAACCCGAACCCAAACCCTAAATCTAACCTGACCCTAACCCGAACCCTAACACGAACCCTAACCCTAACCCTAATCCTAACCCGAACCCTAACCCTAACCCTAACCCGAACCCTAACCCTAACCCGAACCCGAACCCGAACCCTAACCCTAACCCTAACCCGAACACTAACCCTAACCCGAACACTAACCCTAACCTGAACACTAACCCTAACACTAACCCGAACCCTAACCCGAACCCTAACCCTAACCTTAACCTGAACACTAACCCCTAACCCTAACCGGAACCCGAACTCTTACCTGTACCCGAACCCTAACCCGAACCCTAACCCTAACCCTAACCCTAACCCGAAACCTAACCATAACCCTAACCCTAACCCTAACCCCTAACCCTAACCCGAGCCCTAACCCTAAACCTAACCCTAACCCGAACCCTAACCTTAACCCTAACCCTAACCCGAACCATAACCCTAAACCTAACACTAACCCTAACCCTAACCCTAACCCGAACCCTAAACCGAACCCTAACCCTAACCCTAACCCTACCCCGAACCCTAAACCTAACCCTAGCCCGAACCCTAACCTGAACACTAACCCCTAACCCTAACCCAAACCCGAACTCTTACCCGAACCCGATCCCTAACCCGAAGCCGAACCCCCAACCAGAAACCGAACCCTAAACCTAACCCGAACGCTAACCCGAACCCTAACCCTAACCCTAACACGAACCCTAACCCTAACCCGAACCCTAACCCGAAACCTAACCCGAACCCTAACCCTAACCCTAACCCGAACCCTAACCCGAACACTAACCCTAACCGTAACCCGAACCCTAACCCTAACCCTAACCCAAACCCTAACCCGAACCCTAACCCTAACCGTAACTCTAACCCGAACTCTAACCCGAACCCTAACCCTAACTCTAACCTGAAACCTAACCCCTAACCCGAACCCGAACACGAACTCTAACCCGAACGCAAACCCTAACCCTACCCCGAACCCGAACCCAAATATAACCCTAACCCTAACCCGAACCCTAACCCTAACCGTAACCCGAACCCTAAGCCTAACCCTAACCCTAACCCTAACCCGAAACCTAACCCTAACCCTAACCCGAAACCTAACCCGAACACTAACCCTAACCGTAACCCGAACCCTAACCCTAACCCTAACCCAAATCCTAACCCGAACCCTAACCCTAACCCTAACTCTAACCCGAACTCTAACCCGAACCCTAACCCTAACTCTAACATGAACCCTAACCCCTAACCCGAACCCGAACACGAACTCTAACCCGAACCCGAACCCTAACCCTACCCCGAACCCGAACCCAAATATAACCCTAACCCTAACCCGAACCATAACCCTCACCGTAACCCGAACCCTAAGCCTAACCCTAACCCTAACCCTAACCCGAACCCTAACCCTAACCCTAACCCGAACCCTAACCCAAACCTTAACCCTAAACCTAACGCAAACCCTAACCCTATACCTAACCCGAACCCTAACACGAACCCTAACCCTAACCCTAACCTGAACACTAACCCCTAACCCTAACCCGAACCCGAACTCTTACCTGAACCTGAACCCTAACCCGAACCCTAACCCTAACCCTAACGCGAACCCTAACCCTAACCCGAAACTTAACCCTAACCCGAAACCGAACGCTAACCCTAACCCGAACCCTAACCCTAACCCGAACCCTAAACCTAACCTGAACCCTAACCCTAACCCTAACCCGAACCCGAACCCGAACCCTAACCCTAACCCGAACCTTACCCCGAACCCGAACCCTAACCCTAAACCTAACCCGAACCCTAACCCTAACCCGACCCTAACCATAACCCGAAACCTAACCCTAACCCGAAACCGAACACGAACCCTAACCCGAACCCTAAACCTAACCGTAACCCTAACCCGAACCCTAACCCCAACCCGAACCCTAAACCGAACCCTAACCCTAACCCTAACCTGAAGCCGAACCCTATACCTAATGCTTTCCCTAACCCTAACCCGAAACCTAAACCTAACCCTAACTCGAACCCTAACCCTAACCCGAACCCTGACCCTAACCCTAACCCGAATCCTAACCCTAACCCTAACCCGAACTCTAACCCGAACCCTAACCCTAACCCTAACCCTAACCCTAACCCGAACCCTAACCCTAACCCTAACCCGAACCCTAACCCTAATCCTAACCCGAACAATAACCCTAACCCTAACCCGAACCCTAACCCTAACCCTAACCCTAACCCTAACCCTAACCCTAAAACCCAACCCTAACCCGAACCCTAACCCTAACCCTAACACTAACCCTAACCCTAACCCGAACCCGAAACCTAACCCTAACCCTAACCCGAACACTAACTCTAATCCTAACCCTAACACAAACCCTAACCCTAACCCTAACCCTAACACTAACACTAACCCGAACCCGATCCCTAACCCTAACCCTAACCCGAACCCGAACCCTAACCCGAATCCTAACCCTAACCCGAACCCTAACCCTAACCCGAACCCGAACCCTAACCCTAACCCGAACCCTAACCCGAATTCTAACCCTAACCCTAAGCCGAACCCTAAGACGAACGCAAACCCGAACCCTAAACCGAACCCTAACCCTAACCCTAACCCGAACCCTAACCCGAACCCTAACCCTAACCCTAACCCGAACCCTAAACATAACCCTAACCCTAACCCGAACCCGAACCCTAACCCTAACCCGAAACCTAACCCTAACCCTAACCCTAACCCGAACCCTAACCCTAACCCTAACTTGACCCCTAACCCGAACCCTAACACAAACCCTAACCCTAACCCTAATCCTAAACCGATCCCTAACCCTAACCCTAACCCGAACCCTAAACCTAACCCTAACCCGAACCCTAAACCTAACCCGAACCCGAACCCTAACCCTAACCCGAAACCTAACCCGAACCCAACACTAACCCGAACACTAACCCTAACCCGGACCCTAACCCTAACCCTAACCCTAACCCGAAACCTAAACCTAACACGAACCCTAACCCTAAACCTAACCCGAACCCTAAACCTAACCCTAACCCGAACCCTAACCGTAACCCGAACCCTAACCCCAACCCTAACCCGAACCCTAACACTAACCCGAAACCTAACCCTAACCCGAAACCTAACCCGAACCCTAACCCTAACCCTAACCCGAACCCTAAACCTAACCCTAACCCGAACCCTAACCCTAACACTAACTCGAACCCTAACCCTACCCCTAACCCGAACCCAAACCCTAACCCTAACCCGAACCCTAACCCTAAACCGAACCCGAACCTTAACCCTGTTCCGAAACCTAACCCGAACCCAACCTTAACCCGAACCCTAACCCTAACCCTAATCCGAACTCGAAACCTAAACCTAACCTGAACCCTAACCCTAAACCTAACCCAAACCCTAACCCTTACCCTAACCCTAACCCGAACCCGAACCCTAACCCTAAACTTACCCTAAACCTAACACTAACCCTAACCCGAACCCTAACCCGAACCCCAACCCTAACCCTAACCCGAACCCGAACCCTAACCCGAACCCGAACCCTAACCCGAACACTTACCCTAACACGAACCTGAACCCTAACCCGAACCCTAACCCTAAACCTAACCCGAACCCTACCCCTAACCCTAACCCAAACCCTAACCCGAACCCTAACCCTAAACCTAACCCTAACCCTAAACCGAACCCGAAACCTAACCCTAACCCTAACCCGAACCCTAACCCTAACCCTAACCGAAACCCTAACCCCTAACCCGAACCCGAACCCGTATCCTAATCCTAACCCAAACCCTAACACTAACCTAACCCGAACCCTAACCCTAACCCGAACCCTAATCCTAACCCGAACCCTAACACTAACCCTAACCCGAACCCTAACCCTAACCCGAACCCTAACCCTAACCCGAACCCTAACCCGAACCCTAAACCGAACCCTAACCCGAACCCTAACCCTAACCCTAACCCGAACCCTAACCCTAACCCTAACCCGAACCCTAACCCTAACCCTAACCCTAACCCTAACCCTAACCCGAACCCGAACACTAACCCTAACCCGAACCCTAACCCGAACACTAACCCGAATCCTAACCCGAACACTACCACGAACGCTAACCCGAACCCTAAACCGAACCCTAACCCTAACACTAACCCGAACCCTAACCCGAACCCTAACCCTAACCCTAACCCGAAACCTAACCCTAACCCTAACCCGACCCCGAACCCTAACCCTAACCCGAACCCGAACCCTAAACCTAACCCTAACCCGAACCCAAACCCTAACCCTAACCTGACCCTAACCCGAACCCTAACACGAACCCTAACCCTAACCCTAATCCTAACCCGAACCCTAACCCTAACCCTAACCCGAACCCTAACCCTAACCGGAACCAGAACCCGAACCCTAACCCTAACCCTAACCCGAACACTAACCCTAACCCGAACACTAACCCTAACCTGAACACTAACCCTAACCCTAACCCGAACCCTAACCCGAACCCTAACCCTAACCCTAACCTGAACACTAACCCCTAACCCTAACCCAAACCCGAACTCTTACCTGAACCCGAACCCTAACCCGAACCCTAACCCTAACCCTAACCCTAACCCTAACCCGAACCCTAACCCTAACCCTAACCCTAACGCTAACCCTAACCCGAAACCTAACCATAACCCTAACCCTAACCCTAACCCCTAACCCTAACCCGAACCCTAACCCTAACCCTAAACCTAACCCTAAACTGAACCCTAACATTAACCCTAACCCTAACCCGAACCATAACCCTAAACCTAACACTAACCCTAACCCTAACCCAAACCCGAACCCTAAACCAAACCCTAACCCTAACCCTAACCCTAACCCTAACCCGAACCCTAACCCTAACCCTAACCCGAACCCTAACCTGAACACTAACCCCTAACCCTAACCCGAACCCGAACTCTTACCCGAACCCAATCCCTAACCCGAACCCGAACCCGAACCCGAAACCGAACCCTAAACCTAACCCGAACGCTAACCCGAACCCTAACCCTAAACCTAACACGAACCCTAACACTAACCCGAACCCTAACCCGAAACCTAAACCGAAACCTAACCCTAACCCTAACCCGAACCCTAACCCGAACACTAACCCTAACCGTAACCCGAACACTAACCCTAACCCTAACCCAAACCCTAACCCGAACCCTAACCCTAACCCTAACTCTAACCCGAACTCTAACCCGAACCGTAACCCTAACTCTAACCTGAACCCTAACCCCTAACCCGAACACGAACTCTAACCCGAACCCGAAACCTAACCCTACCCCGAACCCGAACCCAAATATAACCCTAACCCTAACCCGAACCATAACCCTAACTGTAACCCGAAGCCTAAGCCTAACCCTAACCCTAACCCTAACCCGAACCCTAACCGTAACCCTAAACCGAACCCTAACCCGAACCCTAACCCTAACCCTAACGCGAACCCTAACCATAACCCGAAACCTAACCCTAACCCTAACCCGAACCTAACCCTAACCCTAACCCGAACTCTAACCCGAACTCTAACCCTAACCCTAAAACTAACCCGAACCCTAACCCTAACCCTAACCCGAACCCTAACCCTAAACCTAACCCGAACAATAACCCTAACCCTAATCCGAACCCTAACCCTAACCCTAACTCAAAACCTAACCCGAACCCTAACCCTAACCCGAACCCTAACCCTAACCCTAACCCTAACCCTAACCCTAACCCTAACCCTAAAACCTAACCCTAACCCGAACCCTAACCCTAACCCTAATCCTAACCCTAACCCTAACCCTAACCCGAACCCGAACCCTAACCCTAACCCTAACCCGAACACTAACCCTAATCCTAACCCTAACTCGAACCCTAACCCTAACCCTAACCCTAACCCTAACACTAACCCGAACCCGAACCCTAACCCTAACCCGAACCCGAACCCTAACCCGAATCCTAACCCTAACCCGAACCCTAACCCTAACCCGAACCCGAACCCTAACCCTAACCCGAACCCTAACCCGAATTCTAACCCTAACCCGAACCCTAACCCTAACCCGAACCCGAACCCTAACCCTAACCCGAACCCTAACCCGAATTCTAACCCTAACCCTAACCCGAACCCTAAGACGAACGCAAACCCGAACCCTAAACCGAACCCTAACCCTAACCCTAAACCGAACCCTAACCCGAACCCTAACCCTAACCCTAACCCGAACCCTAAACATAACCCTAACCCTAAACCGAACCCGAACCCTAACCCTAACCCGAAACCTAACCCTAACCCTAACCCTAACCCGAACCCTAACCCTAACCCTAACTTGACCCCTAACCCGAACCCTAACACAAACCCTAACACTAACCCTAATCCTAAACCGATCCCTAACCCTAACCCTAACCCGAACCCTAACCCTAACCCTAACCCGAACCCGAACCCTAACCCGAACCCGAACCCTAACCCTAACCCGAAACCTAACCCGAACCCAACACTAACCCGAACTCTAACCCTAACTCGGACCCTAACCCTAACCCTAACCCTAACCCGAAACCTAAACCTAACCCGAACCCTAACCCTAAACCTAACCCGAACCCTAAACCTAACCCTAACCCGAACACTAACCGTAACCCGAACCCTAACCCTAACCCTAACCCGAACCCTAACCCTTACCCGAACACTAACCCTAACCCTAACCCGAACCCTCACCCGAACCCTAACCCTAACTTGAACACTAACCCCTAACCCTAACCCAAACCCGAACTCTTACCTGAACCCGAACCCTAACCCGAACCCGAACCCGAAACCTAACCCGAACCCGAACCCGAACCCTAACCCTAACCCTAACCCGAACCCTAACCCTAAACCTAACCCTAACCCTAACCCTAACCCGAAACCTAACACTAACTCGAAACCTAACCCTAACCCGAAACCTAACGCGAACCCTAACCCGAACCCTAACCCTAACCCGAACCCTAACCCTAACCCTAAACCTAACCCGAACCCTAACCCGAACCCTAACCCGAAGCCTAACACTAACCCTAACCCGAACCCTAACCCGAACCCTAACCTAACCCTAACCCGAACCCTAACCATAACCCTAACCCTAACCCTAACCCCTAACCCTAACCCGAACCCTAACCCTAACCCTAACCCTAACCCTAACACGAACCCTAACCCTAACCCTAACCCGAACCCGAAACCTAACCCTAAACCTAACCCTAACCCTAACCCTAACCCTAACCCGAACCCTAAACAGAACCCTAACCCTAACCCTAACCCTAACCCAAACCCTAACCCTAACCCTAACCTGAACCCTAACCGGAACCCGAACCCTAACCCTAACCTGAACCCTAACCCTAACCCGAACCCGAACCCTAACCCTAACCCGAACCCTAACCCGAACCTGAACCCTAACCCTAAACCTAACCCGAACCCTAACCCTAACCCTAACCCGACCCTAACCCTAACCCGAAACCTAACCCTAACCCGAAACCGAACACGAACCCTAACCCGAACCCTAACCCTAACCCTAACCCTAACCCGAACCCTAACCCCAACCCGAACCCTAAACCGAACCCTAACCCTAACCCTAACCCGAAGCCGAACCCTATACCTAACGCTTTCCCTAACCCTAACCCTAACCCGAAACCTAAACCTAACCCTAACTCGAACCCTAACCCTAACCCGAACCCTAACCCTAACACTAACCTGAATCCTAACCCTAACCCTAACCCGAACTCTAACCCGAACCCTAACCCTAACCCTAACCCTAACCCGAACCCTAACCCTAACCCTAACCCGAACCCTAACCCTAAACGTAACCCGAACAATAACCCTAACCCTAACCCGAACCCTAAACCTAACCCTAACTCAAAACCTAACCCGAACCCTAACCTAACCCAAACCCTAACCCTAACCCTAACCCTAACCCTAACCCTAAAACCTAACCCTAACCCGAACCCTAACCCTAACCCTAACCCTAACCCTATCCCTAACCCGAACCCGAACCCTAACCTTAACCCTAACCCGAACACTAACCCTAATCCTAACCCTAACCCGAACCCTAACCCTAAACCTAACCCTAACACTAACCCGAACCCGAACCCTAACCCTAACCCGAACCCGAACCCTAACCCGAATCCTAACCCTAACCCGAACCCTAACCCTAACCCGAACCCGAACCCTAACCCTAACCCGAACCCTAACCCAAATTCTAACCCTAACCCTAACCCGAACCCTAAGATGAACGCAAACCCGAACCCTAAACCGAACCCTAACCCTAACCCTAACCCTAACCCTAACCCTAACCCGAACCCTAACCCTAACCCTAACCCTAACCCTAACCCTAACCCTAAAACCTAACCCTAACCCGAACCCTAACCCTAACCCTAACCCGAACCCTAACCCTAACCCTAACCCTAACCCTAACCCTAAAACCTAACCCTAACCCGAACCCTAACCCTAACCCTAACCCTAACCCGAACCCTAACCCGAACCCGAACCCTAACCCTAACCCTAACCCGAACACTAACCCTAATCCTAACCCTAACCCGAACCCTAACCCTAACCCTAATCCTAACCCTAACACTAACCTGAACCCGAACCCTAACCATAACCCTAACCCGAACCCGAACCCTAACCCGAATCCTAACCCTAACCCGAACCCTAACCCTAACCCGAACCCGAACCCAAAACCTAACCTGAACCCTAACCCGAATTCTAACCCTAACCCTAACCCGAACCCTAAGACGAACGCAAACCCGAACCCTAAACCGAACCCTAACCCTAACCCTAACCCGAACCCTAACCCGAACCCTAACCCTAACCCTAACCCGAACCCTAAACATAACCCTAACCCTAACCCGAACCCGAACACTAACCCTAACCCGAAACCTAACCCGAACCCAACACTAACCCGAACACTAACCCTAACCCGGACCCTAACCCTAACCCTAACCCTAACCCGAAACCTAAACCTAACACGAACCCTAACCCTAAACCTAACCCGAACCCTAAACCTAACCCTAACCCGAACCCTAACCGTAACCCGAACCCTAACCCCAACCCTAACCCGAACCCTAACACTAACCCGAAACCTAACCCTAACCCGAAACCTAACCCGAACCCTAACCCTAACCCTAACCCGAACCCTAAACCTAACCCTAACCCGAACCCTAACCCTAACACTAACTCGAACCCTAACCCTAACCCTAACCCGAACCCAAACCCTAACCCTAACCCGAACCCTAACCCTAAACCGAACCCGAACCTTAACCCTGTTCCGAAACCTAACCCGAACCCAACCTTAACCCGAACCCTAACCCTAACCCTAATCCGAACTCGAAACCTAAACCTAACCTGAACCCTAACCCTAAACCTAACCCAAACCCTAACCCTTACCCTAACCCTAACCCGAACCCGAACCCGAACCCTAAACTTACCCTAAACCTAACACTAACCCTAACCCGAACCCTAACCCGAACCCCAACCCTAACCCTAACCCGAACCCGAACCCTAACCCGAACCCGAACCCTAACCCGAACACTTACCCTAACACGAACCTGAACCCTAACCCGAACCCTAACCCTAAACCTAACCCGAACCCTACCCCTAACCCTAACCCAAACCCTAACCCGAACCCTAACCCTAAACCTAACCCTAACCCTAAACCGAACCCGAAACCTAACCCTAACCCTAACCCGAACCCTAACCCTAACCCTAACCGAAACCCTAACCCCTAACCCGAACCCGAACCCGTATCCTAATCCTAACCCAAACCCTAACACTAACCTAACCCGAACCCTAACCCTAACCCGAACCCTAATCCTAACCCGAACCCTAACACTAACCCTAACCCGAACCCTAACCCTAACCCGAACCCTAACCCTAACCCGAACCCTAACCCGAACCCTAAACCGAACCCTAACCCGAACCCTAACCCTAAACCTAACCCGAAACCTAACCCTAACCCTAACCCGAACCCTAACCCTAACCCTAACCCTAACCCTAACCCTAACCCGAACCCGAACACTAACCCTAACCCGAACCCTAACCCGAACACTAACCCGAATCCTAACCCGAACACTACCACGAACGCTAACCCGAACCCTAAACCGAACCCTAACCCTAACACTAACCCGAACCCTAACCCGAACCCTAACCCTAACCCTAACCCGAAACCTAACACGAACCCTAACCCTAACCCTAACCCGAACCCGAACACTAACCCTAACCCGAACCCTAACCCGAACACTTACCCTATCACGAACCTGAACCCTAACCCGAACCCTAACCCTAAACCTAACCCGAACCCTACCCCTAACCCTAACCCAAACCCTAACCCGAACCCTAACCCTAATCCTAACCCGAACCCTAACCCGAACACTAACCCGAATCCTAACCCGAACACTACCACGAACGCTAACCCGAACCCTAAACCGAACCCTAACCCTAACACTAACCCGAACCCTAACCCGAACCCTAACCCTAACACGAACCTGAACCCTAACCCGAACCCTAACCCTAAACCTAACCCGAACCCTACCCCTAACCCTAACCCAAACCCTAACCCGAACCCTAAACCTAACCCTAACCCGAACCCAAACCCTAACCCTAACCTGACCCTAACCCGAACCCTAACACGAACCCTAACCCTAACCCTAATCCTAACCCGAACCCTAACCCTAACCCTAACCCGAACCCTAACCCTAACCGGAACCAGAACCCGAACCCTAACCCTAACCCTAACCCGAACACTAACCCTAACCCGAACACTAACCCTAACCTGAACACTAACCCTAACCCTAACCCGAACCCTAACCCGAACCCTAACCCTAACCCTAACCTGAACACTAACCCCTAACCCTAACCCAAACCCGAACTCTTACCTGAACCCGAACCCTAACCCGAACCCTAACCCTAACCCTAACCCTAACCCTAACCCGAACCCTAACCCTAACCCTAACCCTAACGCTAACCCTAACCCGAAACCTAACCATAACCCTAACCCTAACCCTAACCCCTAACCCTAACCCGAACCCTAACCCTAACCCTAAACCTAACCCTAAACTGAACCCTAACATTAACCCTAACCCTAACCCGAACCATAACCCTAAACCTAACACTAACCCTAACCCTAACCCAAACCCGAACCCTAAACCAAACCCTAACCCTAACCCTAACCCTAACCCTAACCCGAACCCTAACCCTAACCCTAACCCGAACCCTAACCTGAACACTAACCCCTAACCCTAACCCGAACCCGAACTCTTACCCGAACCCGATCCCTAACCCGAACCCGAACCCGAACCCGAAACCGAACCCTAAACCTAACCCGAACGCTAACCCGAACCCTAACCCTAAACCTAACACGAACCCTAACACTAACCCGAACCCTAACCCGAAACCTAAACCGAACCCTAACCCTAACCCTAACCCGAACCCTAACCCGAACACTAACCCTAACCGTAACCCGAACACTAACCCTAACCCTAACCCAAACCCTAACCCGAACCCTAACCCTAACCCTAACTCTAACCCGAACTCTAACCCGAACCGTAACCCTAACTCTAACCTGAACCCTAACCCCTAACCCGAACACGAACTCTAACCCGAACCCGAAACCTAACCCTACCCCGAACCCGAACCCAAATATAAACCTAACCCTAACCCGAACCATAACCCTAACCGTAACCCGAAGCCTAAGCCTAACCCTAACCCTAACCCTAACCCGAACCCTAACCGTAACCCTAAACCGAACCCTAACCCGAACCCTAACCCTAACCCTAACGCGAACCCTAACCATAACCCGAAACCTAACCCTAACCCTAACCCGAATCCTAACCCTAACCCTAACCCGAACTCTAACCCGAACTCTAACCCTAACCCTAAAACTAACCCGAACCCTAACCCTAACCCTAACCCGAACCCTAACCCTAAACCTAACCCGAACAATAACCCTAACCCTAATCCGAACCCTAACCCTAACCCTAACTCAAAACCTAACCCGAACCCTAACCCTAACCCGAACCCTAACCCTAACCCTAACCCTAACCCTAACCCTAACCCTAACCCTAAAACCTAACCCTAACCCGAACCCTAACCCTAACCCTAATCCTAACCCTAACCCTAACCCTAACCCGAACCCGAACCCTAACCCTAACCCTAACCCGAACACTAACCCTAATCCTAACCCTAACTCGAACCCTAACCCTAACCCTAACCCTAACCCAAACCCTAACCCTAACCCTAACCTGAACCCTAACCGGAACCCGAACCCTAACCCTAACCTGAACCCTAACCCTAACCCGAACCCGAACCCTAACCCTAACCCGAACCCTAACCCGAACCTGAACCCTAACCCTAAACCTAACCCGAACCCTAACCCTAACCCTAACCCGACCCTAACCCTAACCCGAAACCTAACCCTAACCCGAAACCGAACACGAACCCTAACCCGAACCCTAACCCTAACCCTAACCCTAACCCGAACCCTAACCCCAACCCGAACCCTAAACCGAACCCTAACCCTAACCCTAACCCGAAGCCGAACCCTATACCTAACGCTTTCCCTAACCCTAACCCTAACCCGAAACCTAAACCTAACCCTAACTCGAACCCTAACCCTAACCCGAACCCTAACCCTAACACTAACCTGTATCCTAACCCTAACCCTAACCCGAACTCTAACCCGAACCCTAACCCTAACCCTAACCCTAACCCGAACCCTAACCCTAACCCTAACCCGAACCCTAACCCTAAACGTAACCCGAACAATAACCCTAACCCTAACCCGAACCCTAAACCTAACCCTAACTCAAAACCTAACCCGAACCCTAACCTAACCCAAACCCTAACCCTAACCCTAACCCTAACCCTAACCCTAAAACCTAACCCTAACCCGAACCCTAACCCTAACCCTAACCCTAACCCTATCCCTAACCCGAACCCGAACCCTAACCTTAACCCTAACCCGAACACTAACCCTAATCCTAACCCTAACCCGAACCCTAACCCTAAACCTAACCCTAACACTAACCCGAACCCGAACCCTAACCCTAACCCGAACCCGAACCCTAACCCGAATCCTAACCCTAACCCGAACCCTAACCCTAACCCGAACCCGAACCCTAACCCTAACCCGAACCCTAACCCAAATTCTAACCCTAACCCTAACCCGAACCCTAAGATGAACGCAAACCCGAACCCTAAACCGAACCCTAACCCTAACCCTAACCCTAACCCTAACCCGAACCCTAACCCTAACCCTAACCCTAACCCTAACCCTAACCCTAAAACCTAACCCTAACCCGAACCCTAACCCTAACCCTAACCCTAACCCGAACCCTAACCCTAACCCTAACCCTAACCCTAACCCTAAAACCTAACCCTAACCCGAACCCTAACCCTAACCCTAACCCTAACCCGAACCCTAACCCGAACCCGAACCCTAACCCTAACCCTAACCCGAACACTAACCCTAATCCTAACCCTAACCCGAACCCTAACCCTAACCCTAATCCTAACCCTAACACTAACCTGAACCCGAACCCTAACCCTAACCCTAACCCGAACCCGAACCCTAACCCGAATCCTAACCCTAACCCGAACCCTAACCCTAACCCGAACCCGAACCCAAAACCTAACCTGAACCCTAACCCGAATTCTAACCCTAACCCTAACCCGAACCCTAAGACGAACGCAAACCCGAACCCTAAACCGAACCCTAACCCTAACCCTAACCCGAACCCTAACCCGAACCCTAACCCTAACCCTAACCCGAACCCTAAACATAACCCTAACCCTAACCCGAACCCGAACACTAACCCTAACCCGAAACCTAACCCTAACCCTAACCCTAACCCGAACCCTAACCCTAACCCTAACTTGACCCCTAACCCGAACCCTAACACAAACCCTAACCCTAACCCTAATCCTAAACCGATCCCTAACCCTAACCCTAACCCGAACCCTAGCCCTTACCCTAACCCGAACCCTAACCCTAACCCGAACCCGAACCCTAACCCTAACCCGAAACCTAACCCGAACCCAAGACTAACCCGAACCCTAACCATAACCCGGACCCTAACCCTAACCCTAACCCTAACCAAACCCGAAACCTAAACATAACCCGAACCCTAACCCTAAACCTAACCCGAACCCTAAACCTAACCCTAACCTGAACCCTAACCGTAACACGAACCCTAACCCTAACCCTAACCCGAACCCTAACCCTTACCCGAACACTAACCCTAACCCTAACCCGAACCGTAACCCGAACCCTAACCCTAACTTGAACACTAACCCCTAACCCTAACCCAAACCCGAACTCTTACGTGAACCCGAACCCTAACCCGAACCCGAACCCGAAACCTAACCCGAACCCGAACCCGAACCCGAACCCTAACCCTAACCCTAACCCGAACCCTAACCCTAAACCTTACCCTAACCCTAACCCTAACCCGAACCCTAACACTAACACGAAACCTAACCCTAACCCGAAACCTAACGCGAAACCTAACCCGAACCCTAACCCTAACCCGAACCCTAACCCTAACCCTAAACCTAACCCGAACCCTAACCCGAACCCTAACCCGAAACCTAACCCTAACCCTAACCCGAACCCTAACCCGAACCCTAACCTAACCCTAACCCGAACCCTAACCATAACCCTAACCCTAACCCTAACCCCTAAACCTAACCCGAACCCTAAACCTAACCCTAACCCTAACCCTAACCCTAACACGAACCCTAACCCTAACCCTAACCCGAACCCGAAACCTAACCCTAAACCTAACCCTAACACTAACCCTAACCCTAAACCGAACCCTAAACCGAACCCTAACCCTAACCCTAACCCTAACCCAAACCCTACCCTAACCCTAACCCGAACCCTAACCCGAACTCGAACCCTAACCCGAACCCTAACCCTATCCCTATGCCGAACCCTAAACCTAACCCGAACCCTAAACCGAACCCTAACCCGAACCCTAACCATAACCCTAACCCGAACCCTAACCCGAACCCTAACCCTAACCGTAACCCGAACCCTAAGCCTAACCCTAACCCAAACCCTAACCCGAACCCTAAACCTAACCCTAACCCAAACCCGAACCCTAAACCGAACCCTAACGCTAACCCTAACCTGAACCCTAACCCCTAACCCGAACCCGAACACGAACTCTAAACCGAACCCGAACCCTAACCCTACCCCGAACCCGAACCCAAACCATAACCCTAACCCTAACCCGAAACCTAACCCTAACCCTAACCCTAACCGTAACCCGAACCCTAAGCCTAACCCTAACCCTAACCCTAACCCTAACCCGAACACTAACCCTAACCCTAACTCTAACCCTAACCCTAACCCTAACCAGAACCCTAACCCTAACCCTAACCCGAACCCTAACCCTAACCCTAACCCGAACCCTAACCCTAACCCTAACCCGAACCCTAACCCTAACACTAACTCGAACCCTAAACCTAACCCTAACCCGAACCCAAACCCTAACCCTAACCCGAACCCTAACCCTAAACCGAACCCGAACCTTAACCCTGTTCCGAAACCTAACCCGAACCCAACCTTAACCCGAACCCTAACCCTAACCCTAATCCGAACTCGAAACCTAAACCTAACCTGAACCCTAACCCTAAACCTAACCCAAACCCTAACCCTTACCCTAACCCTAACCCGAACCCGAACCCTAACCCTAAACTTACCCTAAACCTAACCCTAACCCTAACCCTAACCCGAACCCGAACACTAACCCTAACCCGAACCCTAACCCGAACACTAACCCGAATCCTAACCCGAACCGTACACGAACGCTAACCCGAACCCTAACCCTAACCCGACCCCGAACCCTAACCCTAACCCGAACCCGAACCCTAACCCTAATCCTAACCCTAACCCTAACCCGAACCCTAAACATAACCCGACCCCGAACCCTAACCCTAACCCGAACCCGAACCCTAAACCTAACCCTAACCCGAACCCAAACCCTAACCCTAACCTGACCCTAAACCGAACCCTAACACGAACCCTAACCCTAACCCTAATCCTAACCCGAACCCTAACCCTAACCCTAACCCGAACCCTAACCCTAACCCGAACCCGAACCCGAACCCTAACCCTAACCCTAACCCGAACAATAACCCTAACCCGAACACTAACCCTAACCTGAACACTAACCCTAACCCTAACCCGAACCCTAACCCGAACCCTAACCCTAACCCTAACCTGAACACTAACCCCTAACCCTAACCCGAACCCGAACTCTTACCTGAACCCGAACCCTAACCCGAACCCTAAACCTAACCCTAACCCTAACCCTAACCCGAACCCTAACCCTAACCCTAACCCTAACCCTAACCCTAACCCGAAAACTAACCATAACCCTAACCCTAACCCTAACCACTAACACTAACCCGAACCATAACCCTAACCCTAAACCTAACCCTAACCCGAACCCTAACATTAACCCTAACCCTAACCCGAACCATAACCCTAAACCTAACACTAACCCTAACCCTAACCCTAACCCGAACCCTAAACCGAACCCTAAACCTAACCCTAACCCTAACCCTAACCCGAACCCTACCCCTAACCCTAACCCGAACCCTAACCTGAACACTAACCCCTAACCCTAACCCGAACCCGAACTCTTACCCGAACCCGATCCCTAACCCGAACCCGAACCCGAACCCGAAACCGAACCCTAAACCTAACCCGAACGCTAACCCGAACCCTAACCCTAACCCTAACACGAACCCTAACCCTAACCCGAACCCTAACCCGAAACCTAACCCGAACCCTAACCCTAACTCTAACCTGAACCCTAACCCCTAACCCGAACCCGAACACGAACTCTAACCCGAACCCGAACCCTAACCCTACCCCGAACCCGAACCCAAATATAACCCTAACCCTAACCCGAACCCTAAACCTAATCGTAACCCGAACCCTAAGCCTAACCCTAACCCTAACCCTAACCCGAACCCTAACCCTAACCCTAACCCGAACCCTAACCCGATCCCTAACCCTAACCCTAACGCGAACCCTAAACCTAACCCGAACCCTAACCCTAACCCTAACCCGAATCCTAACCCTAACCCTAACCCGAACTCTAACCCGATCCCTAAAACTAACCCTAACCCTAACCCGAACCCTAACCCTAACCCTAACCCTAACCCGAACCCTAACCCTAAACCTAACCCGAACAATAACCCTAACCCTAACCCGAACCCTAACCCTAACCCTAACTCAAAACCTAACCCGAAACCTAACCCTAACCCGAACCCTAACCCTAACCCTAACCCTAACCCTAACCCTAAAACCTAACCCTAACCCGAACCCTAACCCTAACCCTAACCCTAACCCTAACCCTAAACCGAACCCGAACCCTAACCCTAACCCTAACCCGAACACTAACACTAATCCTAACCCTAACCCGCCCTAACCCTAACCCTAACCCTAACCCTAACACTAACCCGAACCCGAACCCTAACCCTAACCCGACCCCGAACCCTACCCGAATCCTAACCCTAACCCGAACACTAACCCTAACCCTAACCCGAACCCGAACACTAACCCTAATCCTAACCCTAACCCGAACCCTAACCCGAACCCTAACCCTAACCCTAACCCTAACCCTAACCCTAAAACCTAACCCTAACCCGAACCCTAACCCTAACCCTAACCCTAACCCTAACCCTAACCCGAACCCGAACCCTAACCCGAATCCTAACCCTAACCCGAACCCTAACCCTAACCCGAACCCGAACCCAAAACCTAACCAGAACCCTAACCCGAATTCTAACCCTAACCCTAACCCGAACCCTAAGACGAACGAAAAACCGAACCCTAAACCGAACCCTAACCCTAACCCTAACCCGAACCCTAACCCGAACCCTAACCCTAACCCTAAACCGAACCCTAAACATAACCCTAACCCTAACCCGAACCCGAACCCTAACCCTAACCCGAAACCTAACCCTAACCCTAACCCTAACCCGAACCCTAACCCTAACCCTAACTTGACCCCTAAACCGAACCCTAACACAAACCCTAACCCTAACCCTAATCCTAAACCGATCCCTAACCCTAACCCTAACCCGAACCCTAGCCCTAACCCTAACCCGAACCCTAACCCTAACCCGAACCCGAACCCTAACCCTAACCCGAAACCTAACCCGAACCCAAGACTAACCCGAACCCTAACCATAACCCGGACCCTAACCCTAACCCTAACCCTATCCCTATGCCGAACCCTAAACCTAACCCGAACCCTAAACCGAACCCTAACCCGAACCCTAACCATAACCCTAACCCGAACCCTAACCCGAACCCTAACCCTAACCGTAACCCGAACCCTAACCCTTACCCGAACACTAACCCTAACCCTAACCCGAACCGTAACCCGAACCCTAACCCTAACTTGAACACTAACCCCTAACCCTAACCCAAACCCGAACTCTTACCTGAACCCGAACCCTAACCCGAACCCGAACCCGAAACCTAACCCGAACCCGAACCCGAACCCGAACCCTAACCCTAACCCTAACCCGAACCCTAACCCTAAACCTTACCCTAACCCTAACCCTAACCCGAACCCTAACACTAACACGAAACCTAACCCTAACCCGAAACCTAACGCGAACACTAACCCGAACCCTAACCCTAACCCGAACCCTAACCCTAACCCTAAACCTAACCCGAACCCTAACCCGAACCCTAACCCGAAACCTAACCCTAACCCTAACCCGAACCCTAACCCGAACCCTAACCTAACCCTAACCCGAACCCTAACCATAACCCTAACCCTAACCCTAACCCCTAAACCTAACCCGAACCCTAAACCTAACCCTAACCCTAACCCTAACCCTAACACGAACCCTAACCCTAACCCTAACCCGAACCCGAAACCTAACCCTAAACCTAACCCTAACACTAACCCTAACCCTAAACCGAACCCTAACCCGAACTCGAACCCTAACCCGAACCCTAACCCTATCCCTATGCCGAACCCTAAACCTAACCCGAACCCTAAACCGAACCCTAACCCGAACCCTAACCATAACCCTAACCCGAACCCTAACCCGAACCCTAACCCTAACCGTAACCCGAACCCTAAGCCTAACCCTAACCCAAACCCTAACCCGAACCCTAACCCTAACCCTAACCCGAACCCGAACCCTAAACCGAACCCTAACGCTAACCCTAACCTGAACCCTAACCCCTAACCCGAACCCGAACACGAACTCTAAACCGAACCCGAACCCTAACCCTACCCCGAACCCGAACCCAAACCATAACCCTAACCCTAACCCGAAACCTAACCCTAACCCTAACCCTAACCGTAACCCGAACCCTAAGCCTAACCCTAACCCTAACCCTAACCCTAACCCGAACACTAACCCTAACCCTAACTCTAACCCTAACCCTAACCATAACCAGAACCCTAACCCTAACCCTAACCCGAACCCTAACCCTAACCCTAACCCGAACCCTAACCTTAACCCTAACCCGAACCCTAACCCTAACACTAACTCGAACCCTAAACCTAACCCTAACCCGAACCCAAACCCTAACCCTAACCCGAACCCTAACCCTAAACCGAACCCGAACCTTAACCCTGTTCCGAAACCTAACCCGAACCCAACCTTAACCCGAACCCTAACCCTAACCCTAATCCGAACTCGAAACCTAAACCTAACCTGAACCCTAACCCTAAACCTAACCCAAACCCTAACCCTTACCCTAACCCTAACCCGAACCCGAACCCTAACCCTAAACTTACCCTAAACCTAACCCTAACCCTAACCCTAACCCGAACCCGAACACTAACCCTAACCCGAACCCTAACCCGAACACTAACCCGAATCCTAACCCGAACCGTAACACGAACGCTAACCCGAACCCTAACCCTAACCCGACCCCGAACCCTAACCCTAACCCGAACCCGAACCCTAACCCTAATCCTAACCCTAACCCTAACCCGAACCCTAAAACTAACCCGACCCCGAACCCTAACCCTAACCCGAACCCGAACCCTAAACCTAACCCTAACCCGAACCCAAACCCTAACCCTAACCTGACCCTAAACCGAACCCTAACACGAACCCTAACCCTAACCCTAATCCTAACCCGAACCCTAACCCTAACCCTAACCCGAACCCTAACCCTAACCCGAACCCGAACCCGAACCCTAACCCTAACCCTAACCCGAACAATAACCCTAACCCGAACACTAACCCTAACCTGAACACTAACCCTAACCCTAACCCGAACCCTAACACAAACCCTAACCCTAACCCTAACCTGAACACTAACCCCTAACCCTAACCCGAACCCGAACTCTTACCTGAACCCGAACCCTAACCCGAACCCTAACCCTAACCCTAACCCTAACCCGAACCCTAACCCTAACCCTAACCCTAACCCTAACCCTAACCCTAACCCTAACCTGAAACCTAACCATAACCCTAACCCTAACCCTAACCACTAACCCTAACCCGAACCATAACCCTAACCCTAAACCTAACCCTAACCCGAACCCTAACATTAACCCTAACCCTAACCCGAACCATAACCCTAAACCTAACACTAACCCTAACCCTAACCCTAACCCGAACCCTAAACCGAACCCTAACCCTAACCCTAACCCTAACCCTAACCCGAACCCTAACCCGAACCCTAACCCGAACCCTAACCTGAACACTAACCCCTAACCCTAACCCGAACCCGAACTCTTACCCGAACCCGATCCCTAACCCGAACCCGAACCCGAACCCGAAACCGAACCCTAAAACTAACCCGAACGCTAACCCGAACCCTAACCCTAACCCTAACACGAACCCTAACCCTAACCCGAACCCTAACCCGAAACCTAACCCGAACCCTAACCCTAACTCTAACCTGAACCCTAACCCCTAACCCGAACCCGAACACGAACTCTAACCCGAACCCGAACCCTAACCCTACCCCGAACCCGAACCCAAATATAACCCTAACCCTAACCCGAACCCTAAACCTAACCGTAACCCGAACCCTAAGCCTAACCCTAACCCTAACCCTAACCCGAACCCTAACCCTAACCCTAACCCGAACCCTAACCCGAACCCTAACCCTAACGCGAACCCTAAACCTAACCCGAACCCTAACCCTAACCCTAACCCGAATCCTAACCCTAACCCTAACCCGAACTCTAACCCGATCCCTAAACCTAACCCTAACCCTAACCCTAACCCTAACCCTAACCCTAACCCGAACCCTAACCCTAAACCTAACCCGAACAATAACCCAAACCCTAACCCGAACCCTAACCCTAACCCTAACCCGAACCCTAACCCTAAACCTTACCCTAACCCTAACCCTAACCCGAACCCTAACACTAACACGAAACCTAACCCTAACCCGAAACCTAACGCGAACCCTAACCCGAACCCTAACCCTAACCCGAACCCTAACCCTAACCCTAACCCGAACCCTAACCTGAACACTAACCCCTAACCCTAACCCGAACCCGAACTCTTACCCGAACCCGATCCCTAACCCGAACGAGAACCCGAACCCGAAACCGAACCCTAAACCTAACCCGAACGCTAACCCGAACCCTAACCCTAACCCTAACCCGAACCCTAACCCGAACCCTAACCTAACCCTAACCCGAACCCTAACCATAACCCTAACCCTAACCCTAACCCCTAAACCTAACCCGAACCCTAAACCTAACCCTAACCCTAACCCTAACCCTAACACGAACCCTAACCCTAACCCTAACCCGAACCCGAAACCTAACCCTAAACCTAACCCTAACACTAACCCTAACCCTAAACCGAACCCTAAACCGAACCCTAACCCTAACCCTAACCCTAACCCAAACCCTACCCTAACCCTAACCCGAACCCTAACCCGAACTCGAACCCTAACCCGAACCCTAACCCTATCCCTATGCCGAACCCTAAACCTAACCCGAACCCTAAACCGAACCCTAACCCGAACCCTAACCATAACCCTAACCCGAACCCTAACCCGAACCCTAACCCTAACCGTAACCCGAACCCTAAGCCTAACCCTAACCCAAACCCTAACCCGAACCCTAACCCTAACCCTAACCCGAACCCGAACCCTAAACCGAACCCTAACGCTAACCCTAACCTGAACCCTAACCCCTAACCCGAACCCGAACACGAACTCTAAACCGAACCCGAACCCTAACCCTACCCCGAACCCGAAGCCAAACCATAACCCTAACCCTAACCCGAAACCTAACCCTAACCCTAACCCTAACCGTAACCCGAACCCTAAGCCTAACCCTAACCCTAAACCTAACCCTAACCCGAACACTAACCCTAACCCTAACTCTAACCCTAACCCTAACCCTAACCAGAACCCTAACCCTAACCCTAACCCGAACCCTAACCCTAACCCTAACCCGAACCCTAACCCTAACCCTAAACCGAACCCTAACCCTAACACTAACTCGAACCCTAAACCTAACCATAACCCGAACCCAAACCCTAACCCTAACCCGAACCCTAACCCTAAACCGAACCCGAACCTTAACCCTGTTCCGAAACCTAACCCGAACCCAACCTTAACCCGAACCCTAACCCTAACCCTAATCCGAACTCGAAACCTAAACCTAACCTGAACCCTAACCCTAAACCTAACCCAAACCCTAACCCTTACCCTAACCCTAACCCGAACCCGAACCCTAACCCTAAACTTACCCTAAACCTAACCCTAACCCTAACCCTAACCCGAACTCGAACACTAACCCTAACCCGAACCCTAACCCGAACACTAACCCGAATCCTAACCCGAACCGTAACACGAACGCTAACCCGAACCCTAACCCTAACCCGACCCCGAACCCTAACCCTAACCCGAACCCGAACCCTAACACTAATCCTAACCCTAACCCTAACCCGAACCCTAAACCTAACCCGACCCCGAACCCTAGCCCTAACCCGAACCCGAACCCTAAACCTAACCCTAACCCGAACCCAAACCCTAACCCTAACCTGACCCTAAACCGAACCCTAACACGAACCCTAACCCTAACCCTAATCCTAACCCGAACCCTAACCCTAACCCTAACCCGAACCCTAACCCTAACCCGAACCCGAACCCGAACCCTAACCCTAACCCTAACCCGAACAATAACCCTAACCCGAACACTAACCCTAACCTGAACACTAACCCTAACCCTAACCCGAACCCTAACCCGAACCCTAACCCTAACCCTAACCTGAACACTAACCCCTAACCCTAACCCGAACCCGAACTCTTACCTGAACCCGAACCCTAACCCGAACCCTAACCCTAACCCTAACCCTAACCCTAACCCGAACCATAACCCTAACCCTAACCCTAACCCTAACCCTAACCCGAAACCTAACCATAACCCTAACCCTAACCCTAACCACTAACCCTAACCCGAACCATAACCCTAACCCTAAACCTAACCCTAACCCGAACCCTAACATTAACCCTAACCCTAACCCGAACCATAACCCTAAACCTAACACTAACCCTAACCCTAACCCTAACCCGAACCCTAAACCGAACCCTAACCCTAACCCTAACCCTAACCCTAACCCGAACCCTAACCCTAACCCTAACCCGAACCCTAACCTGAACACTAACCCCTAACCCGAACCCGAACCCGAACCCGAAACCGAACCCTAAACCTAACCCGAACGCTAACCCGAACCCTAACCCTAACCCTAACACGAACCCTAACCCTAACCCGAACCCTAACCCGAAACCTAACCCGAACCCTAACCCTAACTCTAACCTGAACCCTAACCCCTAACCCGAACCCGAACACGAACTCTAACCCGAACCCGAACCCTAACCCTACCCCGAACCCGAACCCAAATATAACCCTAACCCTAACCCGAACCCTAAACCTAACCGTAACCCGAACCCTAAGCCTAACCCTAACCCTAACCCTAACCCGAACCCTAACCCTAACCCTAACCCGAACCCTAACCCGAACCCTAACCCTAACCCTAACGCGAACCCTAAACCTAACCCGAACCCTAACCCTAACCCTAACCCGAATCCTAACCCTAACCCTAACCCGAACTCTAACCCGATCCCTAAACCTAACCCTAACCCTAACCCGAACCCTAACCCTAACCCTAACCCGAACCCTAACCCTAAACCTAACCCGAACAATAACCCTAACCCTAACCCGAACCCTAACCCTAACCCTAACTCAAAACCTAACCCGAACCCTAACCCTAACCCGAACCCTAACCCTAACCCTAACCCTAACCCTAACCCTAAAACCTAACCCTAACCCGAACCCTAACCCTAACCCTAACCCTAACCCTAACCCTAAACCGAACCCGAACCCTAACCCTAACCCTAACCCGAACACTAACACTAATCCTAACCCTAACCCGAACCCTAACCCTAACCCTAACCCTAACCCTAACACTAACCCGAACCCGAAACCTAACCCTAACCCGACCCCGAACCCTACCCTAATCCTAACCCTAACCCGAACCCTAACCCTAACCCTAACCCGAACCCGAACACTAACCCTAATCCTAACCCTAACCCGAACCCTAACCCGAACCCTAACCCTAACCCTAACCCTAACCCTAACCCTAAAACCTAACCCTAACCCGAACCCTAACCCTAACCCTAACCCTAACCCTAACCCTAACCCGAACTCGGACCCTAACCCTAACCCTAACCCGAACACTAACCCTAATCCTAACCCTAACCCGAAACCTAACCCTAACCCTAACCCTAACCCTAACACTAACCCGAACCCGAACCCTAACCCGAATCCTAACCCTAACCCGAACCCTAACCCTAACCCGAACCCGAACCCTAACCCTAACCCTAACCCTAACCCGAATTCTAACCCTAACCCTAACCCGAACACTAAGACGAACGCAAAC
>JAVLSZ010000008.1:77677500-77692500 GCA_032313775.1 Urocyon cinereoargenteus
CCGAACTCTTACCTGAACCCGAACCCTAACCCGAACCCGAACCCGAAACCTAACCCGAACCCGAACCCCAACCCGAACCCTAACCCTAACCCTAACCCGAACCCTAACCCGAAACCTAACCCTAACCCTAACCCTACCCGAACCCTAACACTAACCCGAAACATAACCCTAACCTGAAACCTAACGCGAACTCTAACCCGAACCCTAACCCTAACCCGAACCCTAACCCTAACCCTAAACCTAACCCGAACCCTAACCAGAACCCTAACCCGAAGCCTAACCCTATCCCTAACCCGAACCCTAACCCGAACCCTAACCTAACCCTAACCCGAACCCTAATCATAACCATAACCCTAACCCTAACCCCTAACCCTAACCCGAACCCTAAACCTAACCCTAACCCTAACCCTAACACGAACCCTAACCCTAACCCTAACCCTAACCCGAACCCGAAACCTAACCCTAAACCTAACCCTAACCCTAACCCTAACCCTAACCCGAACCCTAAACCGAACCCTAACCCTAAACCGAACCCTAACCCAAACCCTAACCCTAACCCTAACCCGAACCCTAACCGGAACCCTAACCCTAACCCTAACCTGAACCCTAACCCTAACCCTAACCCGAACCCGAACCCGAACCCTAACCCTAACCCTAACCCGAACCCTAACCCGAACCCTAACCCTAAACCTAACCCGAACCCTAACCCTAACCCTAACCCGACCCTAACCCTAACCCGAAACCTAACCCTAACCCGAAACCGAACACGAACCCTAACCCGAACCCTAACCCTAACCCTAACCCTAACCCGAACCCTAACCCCAACCCGAACCCTAAACCGAACCCTAACCCTAACCCTAACCCGAAGCCGAACCCTATACCTAACGCTTTCCCTAACCCTAACCCTAACCCGAAACCTAAACCTAACTCTAACTCGAACCCTAACCCTAACCCGAACCCTAAACCTAACCCTAACCCAAATCCTAACCCTAACCCTAACCCGAACTCTAACACGAACCCTAACCCTAACCCTAACCCGAACCCTAACCCTAACCCTAACCCGAACCCTAACCCTAAACCTAACCCGAACAATAACCCTAACCCTAACCCGAACCCTAACCCTAACCCTAACTCAAAACCTAACCCGAACCCTAACCCTAACCCGAACCCTAACCCTAACCCTAACCCTAACCCTAACCCTAAAACCTAACCCTAACCCGAACCCTAACCCTAACCCTAACCCTAACCCTAACCCGAACCCGAACCCTAACCTTAACCCTAACCCGAACACTAACCCTAATCCTAACCCTAACTCGAACCCTAACCCTAACCCTAACCCTAACACTAACCCGAACCCGAACCCTAACCCTAACCCGAACCCGAACCCTAAACCGAATCCTAACCCTAACCCGAACCCTAACCCTAAACCTAACCAGAACCCTAACCCTAACCCTAACCCTAACCCGAACCCTAACCCTAACCCGAACCCTAAACATAACCCTAACCCTAACCCGAACCCGAACCTTAACCCTAACCCGAAACCTAACCCTAACCCGAAACCTAACGCGAACCCTAACCCGAACCCTAACCCTAACCCGAACCCGAACCCTAACCCTAACCCTAACCCGAACACTAACCCTAATCCTAACCCTAACTCGAACCCTAACCCTAACCCTAACCCTAACCCTAACACTAACCCGAACCCGAACCCTAACCCTAACCCGAACCCGAACCCTAACCCGAATCCTAACCCTAACCCGAACCCTAACCCTAACCCGAACCCGAACCCTAACCCTAACCCGAACCCTAACCCGAATTCTAACCCTAACCCGAACCCTAACCCTAACCCGAACCCGAACCCTAACCCTAACCCGAACCCTAACCCGAATTCTAACCCTAACCCTAACCCGAACCCTAAGACGAACGCAAACCCGAACCCTAAACCGAACCCTAACCCTAACCCTAAACCGAACCCTAACCCGAACCCTAACCCTAACCCTAACCCGAACCCTAAACATAACCCTAACCCTAAACCGAACCCGAACCCTAACCCTAACCCGAAACCTAACCCTAACCCTAACCCTAACCCGAACCCTAACCCTAACCCTAACTTGACCCCTAACCCGAACCCTAACACAAACCCTAACACTAACCCTAATCCTAAACCGATCCCTAACCCTAACCCTAACCCGAACCCTAACCCTAACCCTAACCCGAACCCTAACCCTAACCCGAACCCGAACCCTAACCCTAACCCGAAACCTAACCCGAACCCAACACTAACCCGAACTCTAACCCTAACTCGGACCCTAACCCTAACCCTAACCCTAACCCGAAACCTAAACCTAACCCGAACCCTAACCCTAAACCTAACCCGAACCCTAAACCTAACCCTAACCCGAACCCTAACCGTAACCCGAACCCTAACCCTAACCCTAACCCGAACCCTAACCCTTACCCGAACACTAACCCTAACCCTAACCCGAACCCTCACCCGAACCCTAACCCTAACTTGAACACTAACCCCTAACCCTAACCCAAACCCGAACTCTTACCTGAACCCGAACCCTAATCCGAACCCGAACCCGAAACCTAACCCGAACCCGAACCCGAACCCTAACCCTAACCCTAACCCGAACCCTAACCCTAAACCTAACCCTAACCCTAACCCTAACCCGAAACCTAACACTAACTCGAAACCTAACCCTAACCCGAAACCTAACGCGAACCCTAACCCGAACCCTAACCCTAACCCGAACCCTAACCCTAACCCTAAACCTAACCCGAACCCTAACCCGAACCCTAACCCGAAGCCTAACACTAACCCTAACCCGAACCCTAACCCGAACCCTAACCTAACCCTAACCCGAACCCTAACCATAACCCTAACCCTAACCCTAACCCCTAACCCTAACCCGAACCCTAACCCTAACCCTAACCCTAACCCTAACACGAACCCTAACCCTAACCCTAACCCGAACCCGAAACCTAACCCTAAACCTAACCCTAACCCTAACCCTAACCCTAACCCGAACCCTAAACAGAACCCTAACCCTAACCCTAACCCTAACCCAAACCCTAACCCTAACCCTAACCTGAACCCTAACCGGAACCCGAACCCTAACCCTAACCTGAACCCTAACCCTAACCCGAACCCGAACCCTAACCCTAACCCGAACCCTAACCCGAACCTGAACCCTAACCCTAAACCTAACCCGAACCCTAACCCTAACCCTAACCCGACCCTAACCCTAACCCGAAACCTAACCCTAACCCGAAACCGAACACGAACCCTAACCCGAACCCTAACCCTAACCCTAACCCTAACCCGAACCCTAACCCCAACCCGAACCCTAAACCGAACCCTAACCCTAACCCTAACCCGAAGCCGAACCCTATACCTAACGCTTTCCCTAACCCTAACCCTAACCCGAAACCTAAACCTAACCCTAACTCGAACCCTAACCCTAACCCGAACCCTAACCCTAACACTAACCTGAATCCTAACCCTAACCCTAACCCGAACTCTAACCCGAACCCTAACCCTAACCCTAACCCTAACCCGAACCCTAACCCTAACCCTAACCCGAACCCTAACCCTAAACGTAACCCGAACAATAACCCTAACCCTAACCCGAACCCTAAACCTAACCCTAACTCAAAACCTAACCCGAACCCTAACCTAACCCAAACCCTAACCCTAACCCTAACCCTAACCCTAACCCTAAAACCTAACCCTAACCCGAACCCTAACCCTAACCCTAACCCTAACCCTATCCCTAACCCGAACCCGAACCCTAACCTTAACCCTAACCCGAACACTAACCCTAATCCTAACCCTAACCCGAACCCTAACCCTAAACCTAACCCTAACACTAACCCGAACCCGAACCCTAACCCTAACCCGAACCCGAACCCTAACCCGAATCCTAACCCTAACCCGAACCCTAACCCTAACCCGAACCCGAACCCTAACCCTAACCCGAACCCTAACCCAAATTCTAACCCTAACCCTAACCCGAACCCTAAGATGAACGCAAACCCGAACCCTAAACCGAACCCTAACCCTAACCCTAACCCTAACCCTAACCCGAACCCTAACCCTAACCCTAACCCTAACCCTAACCCTAACCCTAAAACCTAACCCTAACCCGAACCCTAACCCTAACCCTAACCCTAACCCGAACCCTAACCCTAACCCTAACCCTAACCCTAACCCTAAAACCTAACCCTAACCCGAACCCTAACCCTAACCCTAACCCTAACCCGAACCCTAACCCGAACCCGAACCCTAACCCTAACCCTAACCCGAACACTAACCCTAATCCTAACCCTAACCCGAACCCTAACCCTAACCCTAATCCTAACCCTAACACTAACCTGAACCCGAACCCTAACCCTAACCCTAACCCGAACCCGAACCCTAACCCGAATCCTAACCCTAACCCGAACCCTAACCCTAACCCGAACCCGAACCCAAAACCTAACCTGAACCCTAACCCGAATTCTAACCCTAACCCTAACCCGAACCCTAAGACGAACGCAAACCCGAACCCTAAACCGAACCCTAACCCTAACCCTAACCCGAACCCTAACCCGAACCCTAACCCTAACCCTAACCCGAACCCTAAACATAACCCTAACCCTAACCCGAACCCGAACACTAACCCTAACCCGAAACCTAACCCTAACCCTAACCCTAACCCGAACCCTAACCCTAACCCTAACTTGACCCCTAACCCGAACCCTAACACAAACCCTAACCCTAACCCTAATCCTAAACCGATCCCTAACCCTAACCCTAACCCGAACCCTAGCCCTTACCCTAACCCGAACCCTAACCCTAACCCGAACCCGAACCCTAACCCTAACCCGAAACCTAACCCGAACCCAAGACTAACCCGAACCCTAACCATAACCCGGACCCTAACCCTAACCCTAACCCTAACCCTAACCCGAAACCTAAACCTAACCCGAACCCTAACCCTAAACCTAACCCGAACCCTAAACCTAACCCTAACCTGAACCCTAACCGTAACACGAACCCTAACCCTAACCCTAACCCGAACCCTAACCCTTACCCGAACACTAACCCTAACCCTAACCCGAACCGTAACCCGAACCCTAACCCTAACTTGAACACTAACCCCTAACCCTAACCCAAACCCGAACTCTCACGTGAACCCGAACCCTAACCCGAACCCGAACCCGAAACCTAACCCGAACCCGAACCCGAACCCGAACCCTAACCCTAACCCTAACCCGAACCCTAACCCTAAACCTTACCCTAACCCTAACCCTAACCCGAACCCTAACACTAACACGAAACCTAACCCTAACCCGAAACCTAACGCGAACCCTAACCCGAACCCTAACCCTAACCCGAACCCTAACCCTAACCCTAAACCTATCCCGAACCCTAACCCGAACCCTAACCCGAAACCTAACCCTAACCCTAACCCGAACCCTAACCCGAACCCTAACCTAACCCTAACCCGAACCCTAACCATAACCCTAACCCTAACCCTAACCCCTAAACCTAACCCGAACCCTAAACCTAACCCTAACCCTAACCCTAACCCTAACACGAACCCTAACCCTAACCCTAACCCGAACCCGAAACCTAACCCTAAACCTAACCCTAACACTAACCCTAACCCTAAACCGAACCCTAAACCGAACCCTAACCCTAACCCTAACCCTAACCCAAACCCTACCCTAACCCTAACCCGAACCCTAACCCGAACTCGAACCCTAACCCGAACCCTAACCCTATCCCTATGCCGAACCCTAAACCTAACCCGAACCCTAAACCGAACCCTAACCCGAACCCTAACCATAACCCTAACCCGAACCCTAACCCGAATCCTAACCCTAACCGTAACCCGAACCCTAAGCCTAACCCTAACCCAAACCCTAACCCGAACCCTAACCCTAACCCTAACCCAAACCCGAACCCTAAACCGAACCCTAACGCTAACCCTAACCTGAACCCTAACCCCTAACCCGAACCCGAACACGAACTCTAAACCGAACCCGAACCCTAACCCTACCCCGAACCCGAACCCAAACCATAACCCTAACCCTAACCCGAAACCTAACCCTAACCCTAACCCTAACCGTAACCCGAACCCTAAGCCTAACCCTAACCCTAACCCTAACCCTAACCCGAACACTAACCCTAACCCTAACTCTAACCCTAACCCTAACCCGAACCCTAACCCTAACCCTAACCCGAACCCTAACCCTAACCCTAACCCGAACCCTAACCCTAACACTAACTCGAACCCTAAACCTAACCCTAACCCGAACCCAAACCCTAACCCTAACCCGAACCCTAACCCTAAACCGAACCCGAACCTTAACCCTGTTCCGAAACCTAACCCGAACCCAACCTTAACCCGAACCCTAACCCTAACCCTAATCCGAACTCGAAACCTAAACCTAACCTGAACCCTAACCCTAAACCTAACCCAAACCCTAACCCTTACCCTAACCCTAACCCGAACCCGAACCCTAACCCTAAACTTACCCTAAACCTAACCCTAACCCTAACCCTAACCCGAACCCGAACACTAACCCTAACCCGAACCCTAACCCGAACACTAACCCGAATCCTAACCCGAACCGTACACGAACGCTAACCCGAACCCTAACCCTAACCCGACCCCGAACCCTAACCCTAACCCGAACCCGAACCCTAACCCTAATCCTAACCCTAACCCTAACCCGAACCCTAAACATAACCCGACCCCGAACCCTAACCCTAACCCGAACCCGAACCCTAAACCTAACCCTAACCCGAACCCAAACCCTAACCCTAACCTGACCCTAAACCGAACCCTAACACGAACCCTAACCATAACCCTAATCCTAACCCGAACCCTAACCCTAACCCTAACCCGAACCCTAACCCTAACCCGAACCCGAACCCTAACCCTAACCCTAACCCGAACAATAACCCTAACCCGAACACTAACCCTAACCTGAACACTAACCCTAACCCTAACCCGAACCCTAACCCGAACCCTAACCCTAACCCTAACCTGAACACTAACCCCTAACCCTAACCCGAACCCGAACTCTTACCTGAACCCGAACCCTAACCCGAACCCTAAACCTAACCCTAACCCTAACCCTAACCCGAACCCTAACCCTAACCCTAACCCTAACCCTAACCCTAACCCTAACCCGAAAACTAACCATAACCCTATCCCTAACCCTAACCACTAACACTAACCCGAACCATAACCCTAACCCTAAACCTAACCCTAACCCGAACCCTAACATTAACCCTAACCCTAACCCGAACCATAACCCTAAACCTAACACTAACCCTAACCCTAACCCTAACCCGAACCCTAAACCGAACCCTAAACCTAACCCTAACCCTAACCCTAACCCGAACCCTACCCCTAACCCTAACCCGAACCCTAACCTGAACACTAACCCCTAACCCTAACCCGAACCCGAACTCTTACCCGAACCCGATCCCTAACCCGAACCCGAACCCGAACCCGAAACCGAACCCTAAACCTAACCCGAACGCTAACCCGAACCCTAACCCTAACCCTAACACGAACCCTAACCCTAACCCGAACCCTAACCCGAAACCTAACCCGAACCCTAACCCTAACTCTAACCTGAACCCTAACCCCTAACCCGAACCCGAACACGAACTCTAACCCGAACCCGAACCCTAACCCTACCCCGAACCCGAACCCAAATATAACCCTAACCCTAACCCGAACCCTAAACCTAACCGTAACCCGAACCCTAAGCCTAACCCTAACCCTAACCCTAACCCGAACCCTAACCCTAACCCTAACCCGAACCCTAACCCGATCCCTAACCCTAACCCTAACGCGAACCCTAAACCTAACCCGAACCCTAACCCTAACCCTAACCCGAATCCTAACCCTAACCCTAACCCGAACTCTAACCCGATCCCTAAAACTAACCCTAACCCTAACCCGAACCCTAACCCTAACCCTAACCCTAACCCGAACCCTAACCCTAAACCTAACCCGAACAATAACCCTAACCCTAACCCGAACCCTAACCCTAACCCTAACTCAAAACCTAACCCGAAACCTAACCCTAACCCGAACCCTAACCCTAACCCTAACCCTAACCCTAACCCTAACCCTAAAACCTAACCCTAACCCGAACCCTAACCCTAACCCTAACCCTAACCCTAACCCTAAACCGAACCCGAACCCTAACCCTAACCCTAACCCGAACACTAACACTAATCCTAACCCTAACCCGCCCTAACCCTAACCCTAACCCTAACCCTAACACTAACCCGAACCCGAACCCTAACCCTAACCCGACCCCGAACCCTACCCGAATCCTAACCCTAACCCGAACCCTAACCCTAACCCTAACCCGAACCCGAACACTAACCCTAATCCTAACCCTAACCCGAACCCTAACCCGAACCCTAACCCTAACCCTAACCCTAACCCTAACCCTAAAACCTAACCCTAACCCGAACCCTAACCCTAACCCTAACCCTAACCCTAACCCTAACCCGAACCCGAACCCTAACCCGAATCCTAACCCTAACCCGAACCCTAACCCTAACCCGAACCCGAACCCAAAACCTAACCAGAACCCTAACCCGAATTCTAACCCTAACCCTAACCCGAACCCTAAGACGAACGAAAAACCGAACCCTAAACCGAACCCTAACCCTAACCCTAACCCGAACCCTAACCCGAACCCCAACCCTAACCCTAACCCGAACCCTAAACATAACCCTAACCCTAACCCGAACCCGAACCCTAACCCTAACCCGAAACCTAACCCTAACCCTAACCCTAACCCTAACCCGAACCCTAACCCTAACCCTAACTTGACCCCTAAACCGAACCCTAACACAAACCCTAACCCTAACCCTAATCCTAAACCGATCCCTAACCCTAACCCTAACCCGAACCCTAGCCCTAACCCTAACCCGAACCCTAACCCTAACCCGAACCCGAACCCTAACCCTAACCCGAAACCTAACCCGAACCCAAGACTAACCCGAACCCTAACCATAACCCGGACCCTAACCCTAACCCTAACCCTATCCCTATGCCGAACCCTAAACCTAACCCGAACCCTAAACCGAACCCTAACCCGAACCCTAACCATAACCCTAACCCGAACCCTAACCCGAACCCTAACCCTAACCGTAACCCGAACCCTAACCCTTACCCGAACACTAACCCTAACCCTAACCCGAACCGTAACCCGAACCCTAACCCTAACTTGAACACTAACCCCTAACCCTAACCCAAACCCGAACTCTTACCTGAACCCGAACCCTAACCCGAACCCGAACCCGAAACCTAACCCGAACCCGAACCCGAACCCGAACCCTAACCCTAACCCTAACCCGAACCCTAACCCTAAACCTTACCCTAACCCTAACCCTAACCCGAACCCTAACACTAACACGAAACCTAACCCTAACCCGAAACCTAACGCGAACCCTAACCCGAACCCTAACCCTAACCCGAACCCTAACCCTAACCCTAAACCTAACCCGAACCCTAACCCGAACCCTAACCCGAAACCTAACCATAACCCTAACCCGAACCCTAACCCGAACCCTAACCTAACCCTAACCCGAACCCTAACCATAACCCTAACCCTAACCCTAACCCCTAAACCTAACCCGAACCCTAAACCTAACCCTAACCCTAACCCTAACCCTAACACGAACCCTAACCCTAACCCTAACCCGAACCCGAAACCTAACCCTAAACCTAACCCTAACACTAACCCTAACCCTAAACCGAACCCTAACCCGAACTCGAACCCTAACCCGAACCCTAACCCTATCCCTATGCCGAACCCTAAACCTAACCCGAACCCTAAACCGAACCCTAACCCGAACCCTAACCATAACCCTAACCCGAAACCTAACCCGAACCCTAACCCTAACCGTAACCCGAACCCTAAGCCTAACCCTAACCCAAACCCTAACCCGAACCCTAACCCTAACCCTAACCCGAACCCGAACCCTAAACCGAACCCTAACGCTAACCCTAACCTGAACCCTAACCCCTAACCCGAACCCGAACACGAACTCTAAACCGAACCCGAACCCTAACCCTACCCCGAACCCGAAGCCAAACCATAACCCTAACCCTAACCCGAAACCTAACCCTAACCCTAACCCTAACCGTAACCCGAACCCTAAGCCTAACCCTAACCCTAACCCTAACCCTAACCCGAACACTAACCCTAACCCTAACTCTAACCCTAACCCTAACCATAACCAGAACCCTAACCCTAACCCTAACCCGAACCCTAACCCTAACCCTAACCCGAACCCTAACCTTAACCCTAACCCGAACCCTAACCCTAACACTAACTCGAACCCTAAACCTAACCCTAACCCGAACCCAAACCCTAACCCTAACCCGAACCCTAACCCTAAACCGAACCCGAACCTTAACCCTGTTCCGAAACCTAACCCGAACCCAACCTTAACCCGAACCCTAACCCTAACCCTAATCCGAACTCGAAACCTAAACCTAACCTGAACCCTAACCCTAAACCTAACCCAAACCCTAACCCTTACCCTAACCCTAACCCGAACCCGAACCCTAACCCTAAACTTACCCTAAACCTAACCCTAACCCTAACCCTAACCCGAACCCGAACACTAACCCTAACCCGAACCCTAACCCGAACACTAACCCGAATCCTAACCCGAACCGTAACACGAACGCTAACCCGAACCCTAACCCTAACCCGACCCCGAAACCTAACCCTAACCCGAACCCGAACCCTAACCCTAATCCTAACCCTAACCCTAACCCGAACCCTAAAACTAACCCGACCCCGAACCCTAACCCTAACCCGAACCCGAACCCTAAACCTAACCCTAACCCGAACCCAAACCCTAACCCTAACCTGACCCTAAACCGAACCCTAACACGAACCCTAACCCTAACCCTAATCCTAACCCGAACCCTAACCCTAACCCTAACCCGAACCCTAACCCTAACCCGAACCCGAACCCGAACCCTAACCCTAACCCTAACCCGAACAATAACCCTAACCCGAACACTAACCCTAACCTGAACACTAACCCTAACCCTAACCCGAACCCTAACACAAACCCTAACCCTAACCCTAACCTGAACACTAACCCCTAACCCTAACCCGAACCCGAACTCTTACCTGAACCCGAACCCTAACCCGAACCCTAACCCTAACCCTAACCCTAACCCGAACCCTAACCCTAACCCTAACCCTAACCCTAACCCTAACCCTAACCCTAACCTGAAACCTAACCATAACCCTAACCCTAACCCTAACCACTAACCCTAACCCGAACCATAACCCTAACCCTAAACCTAACCCTAACCCGAACCCTAACATTAACCCTAACCCTAACCCGAACCATAACCCTAAACCTAACACTAACCCTAACCCTAACCCTAACCCGAACCCTAAACCGAACCCTAACCCTAACCCTAACCCTAACCCTAACCCGAACCCTAACCCGAACCCTAACCCGAACCCTAACCTGAACACTAACCCCTAACCCTAACCCGAACCCGAACTCTTACCCGAACCCGATCCCTAACCCGAACCCGAACCCGAACCCGAAACCGAACCCTAAACCTAACCCGAACGCTAACCCGAACCCTAACCCTAACCCTAACACGAACCCTAACCCTAACCCGAACCCTAACCCGAAACCTAACCCGAACCCTAACCCTAACTCTAACCTGAACCCTAACCCCTAACCCGAACCCGAACACGAACTCTAACCCGAACCCGAACCCTAACCCTACCCCGAACCCGAACCCAAATATAACCCTAACCCTAACCCGAACCCTAAACCTAACCGTAACCCGAACCCTAAGCCTAACCCTAACCCTAACCCTAACCCGAACCCTAACCCTAACCCTAACCCGAACCCTAACCCGAACCCTAACCCTAACGCGAACCCTAAACCTAACCCGAACCCTAACCCTAACCCTAACCCGAATCCTAACCCTAACCCTAACCCGAACTCTAACCCGATCCCTAAACCTAACCCTAACCCTAACCCTAACCCTAACCCTAACCCTAACCCGAACCCTAACCCTAAACCTAACCCGAACAATAACCCTAACCCTAACCCGAACCCTAACCCTAACCCTAACCCGAACCCTAACCCTAAACCTTACCCTAACCCTAACCCTAACCCGAACCCTAACACTAACACGAAACCTAACCCTAACCCGAAACCTAACGCGAACCCTAACCCGAACCCTAACCCTAACCCGTACCCTAACCCTAACCCTAACCCGAACCCTAACCTGAACACTAACCCCTAACCCTAACCCGAACCCGAACTCTTACCCGAACCCGATCCCTAACCCGAACGAGAACCCGAACCCGAAACCGAACCCTAAACCTAACCCGAACGCTAACCCGAACCCTAACCCTAACCCTAACCCGAACCCTAACCCGAACCCTAACCTAACCCTAACCCGAACCCTAACCATAACCCTAACCCTAACCCTAACCCCTAAACCTAACCCGAACCCTAAACCTAACCCTAACCCTAACCCTAACCCTAACACGAACCCTAACCCTAACCCTAACCCGAACCCGAAACCTAACCCTAAACCTAACCCTAACACTAACCCTAACCCTAAACCGAACCCTAAACCGAACCCTAACCCTAACCCTAACCCTAACCCAAACCCTACCCTAACCCTAACCCGAACCCTAACCCGAACTCGAACCCTAACCCGAACCCTAACCCTATCCCTATGCCGAACACTAAACCTAACCCGAACCCTAAACCGAACCCTAACCCGAACCCTAACCATAACCCTAACCCGAACCCTAACCCGAACCCTAACCCTAACCGTAACCCGAACCCTAAGCCTAACCCTAACCCAAACCCTAACCCGAACCCTAACCCTAACCCTAACCCGAACCCGAACCCTAAACCGAACCCTAACGCTAACCCTAACCTGAACCCTAACCCCTAACCCGAACCCGAACACGAACTCTAAACCGAACCCGAACCCTAACCCTACCCCGAACCCGAAGCCAAACCATAACCCTAACCCTAACCCGAAACCTAACCCTAACCCTAACCCTAACCGTAACCCGAACCCTAAGCCTAACCCTAACCCTAAACCTAACCCTAACCCGAACACTAACCCTAACCCTAACTCTAACCCTAACCCTAACCCTAACCAGAACCCTAACCCTAACCCTAACCCGAACCCTAACCCTAACCCTAACCCGAACCCTAACCCTAACCCTAAACCGAACCCTAACCCTAACACTAACTCGAACCCTAAACCTAACCCTAACCCGAACCCAAACCCTAACCCTAACCCGAACCCTAACCCTAAACCGAACCCGAACCTTAACCCTGTTCCGAAACCTAACCCGAACCCAACCTTAACCCGAACCCTAACCCTAACCCTAATCCGAACTCGAAACCTAAACCTAACCTGAACCCTAACCCTAAACCTAACCCAAACCCTAAAAACCCTAACCCTTACCCTAACCCTAACCCGAACCCGAACCCTAACCCTAAACTTACCCTAACCTAACCCTAACCCTAACCCTAACCCGAACTCGAACACTAACCCTAACCCGAACCCTAACCCGAACACTAACCCGAATCCTAACCCGAACCGTAACACGAACGCTAACCCGAACCCTAACCCTAACCCGACCCCGAACCCTAACCCTAACCCGAACCCGAACCCTAACACTAATCCTAACCCTAACCCTAACCCGAACCCTAAACCTAACCCGACCCCGAACCCTAGCCCTAACCCGAACCCGAACCCTAAACCTAACCCTAACCCGAACCCAAAACCCTAACCCTAACCTGACCCTAAACCGAACCCTAACACGAACCTAACCCTAACCCTAATCCTAACCCGAACCCTAACCCTAACCCTAACCCGAACCCTAACCCTAACCCGAACCCGAACCCGAACCCTAACCCTAACCCTAACCCGATCAATAACCCTAACCCGAACACTAACCCTAACCTGAACACTAACCCTAACCCTAACCCGAACCCTAACCCGAACCCTAACCCTAACCCTAACCTGAACACTAACCCCTAACCCTAACCCGAACCCGAACTCTTACCTGAACCCGAACCCTAACCAGAACCCTAACCCTAACCCTAACCCTAACCCTAACCCGAACCCTAACCCTAACCCTAACCCTAACCCTAACCCTAACCCGAAACCTAACCATAACCCTAACCCTAACCCTAACCACTAACCCTAACCCGAACCATAACCCTAACCCTAAACCTAACCCTAACCCGAACCCTAACATTAACCCTAACCCTAACCCGAACCATAACCCTAAACCTAACACTAACCCTAACCCTAACCCTAACCCGAACCCTAAACCGAACCCTAACCCTAACCCTAACCCTAACCCTAACCCGAACCCTAACCCTAACCCTAACCCGAACCCTAACCTGAACACTAACCCCTAACCCGAACCCGAACCCGAACCGAAACCGAACCCTAAACCTAACCCGAACGCTAACCCGAACCCTAACCCTAACCCTAACACGAACCCTAACCCTAACCCGAACCCTAACCCGAAACCTAACCCGAACCCTAACCCTAACTCTAACCTGAACCCTAACCCCTAACCCGAACCCGAACACGAACTCTAACCCGAACCCGAACCCTAACCCTACCCCGAACCCGAACCCAAATATAACCCTAACCCTAACCCGAACCCTAAACCTAACCGTAACCCGAACCTAAGCCTAACCCTAACCCTAACCCTAACCGAACCCTAACCCTAACCCTAACCCGAACCCTAACCCGACCCTAACCCTAACCCTAACGCGAACCCTAAACCTAACCCGAACCCTAACCCTAACCCTAACCCGAATCCTAACCCTAACCCTAACCCGAACTCTAACCCGATCCCTAAACCTAACCCTAACCCTAACCCGAACCCTAACCCTAACCCTAACCCGAACCCTAACCC
>JAVLSZ010000008.1:77697500-77700000 GCA_032313775.1 Urocyon cinereoargenteus
CTAAACCTAACCCGAACGCTAACCCGAACCCTAACCCTAACCCTAACCCGAACCCTAACCCGAACCCTAACCTAACCCTAACCCGAACCCTAACCATAACCCTAACCCTAACCCTAACCCCTAAACCTAACCCGAACCCTAAACCTAACCCTAACCCTAACCCTAACCCTAACACGAACCCTAACCCTAACCCTAACCCGAACCCGAAACCTAACCCTAAACCTAACCCTAACACTAACCCTAACCCTAAACCGAACCCTAAACCGAACCCTAACCCTAACCCTAACCCTAACCCAAACCCTACCCTAACCCTAACCCGAACCCTAACCCGAACTCGAACCCTAACCCGAACCCTAACCCTATCCCTATGCCGAACCCTAAACCTAACCCGAACCCTAAACCGAACCCTAACCCGAACCCTAACCATAACCCTAACCCGAACCCTAACCCGAACCCTAACCCTAACCGTAACCCGAACCCTAAGCCTAACCCTAACCCAAACCCTAACCCGAACCCTAACCCTAACCCTAACCCGAACCCGAACCCTAAACCGAACCCTAACGCTAACCCTAACCTGAACCCTAACCCCTAACCCGAACCCGAACACGAACTCTAAACCGAACCCGAACCCTAACCCTACCCCGAACCCGAAGCCAAACCATAACCCTAACCCTAACCCGAAACCTAACCCTAACCCTAACCCTAACCGTAACCCGAACCCTAAGCCTAACCCTAACCCTAAACCTAACCCTAACCCGAACACTAACCCTAACCCTAACTCTAACCCTAACCCTAACCCTAACCAGAACCCTAACCCTAACCCTAACCCGAACCCTAACCCTAACCCTAACCCGAACCCTAACCCTAACCCTAAACCGAACCCTAACCCTAACACTAACTCGAACCCTAAACCTAACCCTAACCCGAACCCAAACCCTAACCCTAACCCGAACCCTAACCCTAAACCGAACCCGAACCTTAACCCTGTTCCGAAACCTAACCCGAACCCAACCTTAACCCGAACCCTAACCCTAACCCTAATCCGAACTCGAAACCTAAACCTAACCTGAACCCTAACCCTAAACCTAACCCAAACCCTAACCCTTACCCTAACCCTAACCCGAACCCGAACCCTAACCCTAAACTTACCCTAAACCTAACCCTAACCCTAACCCTAACCCGAACTCGAACACTAACCCTAACCCGAACCCTAACCCGAACACTAACCCGAATCCTAACCCGAACCGTAACACGAACGCTAACCCGAACCCTAACCCTAACCCGACCCCGAACCCTAACCCTAACCCGAACCCGAACCCTAACACTAATCCTAACCCTAACCCTAACCCGAACCCTAAACCTAACCCGACCCCGAACCCTAGCCCTAACCCGAACCCGAACCCTAAACCTAACCCTAACCCGAACCCAAACCCTAACCCTAACCTGACCCTAAACCGAACCCTAACACGAACCCTAACCCTAACCCTAATCCTAACCCGAACCCTAACCCTAACCCTAACCCGAACCCTAACCCTAACCCGAACCCGAACCCGAACCCTAACCCTAACCCTAACCCGAACAATAACCCTAACCCGAACACTAACCCTAACCTGAACACTAACCCTAACCCTAACCCGAACCCTAACCCGAACCCTAACCCTAACCCTAACCTGAACACTAACCCCTAACCCTAACCCGAACCCGAACTCTTACCTGAACCCGAACCCTAACCCGAACCCTAACCCTAACCCTAACCCTAACCCTAACCCGAACCCTAACCCTAACCCTAACCCTAACCCTAACCCTAACCCGAAACCTAACCATAACCCTAACCCTAACCCTAACCACTAACCCTAACCCGAACCATAACCCTAACCCTAAACCTAACCCTAACCCGAACCCTAACATTAACCCTAACCCTAACCCGAACCATAACCCTAAACCTAACACTAACCCTAACCCTAACCCTAACCCGAACCCTAAACCGAACCCTAACCCTAACCCTAACCCTAACCCTAACCCGAACCCTAACCCTAACCCTAACCCGAACCCTAACCTGAACACTAACCCCTAACCCGAACCCGAACCCGAACCCGAAACCGAACCCTAAACCTAACCCGAACGCTAACCCGAACCCTAACCCTAACCCTAACACGAACCCTAACCCTAACCCGAACCCTAACCCGAAACCTAACCCGAACCCTAACCCTAACTCTAACCTGAACCCTAACCCCTAACCCGAACCCGAACACGAACTCTAACCCGAACCCGAACCCTAACCCTACCCCGAACCCGAACCCAAATATAACCCTAACCCTAACCCGAACCCTAAACCTAACCGTAACCCGAACCCTAAGCCTAACCCTAACCCTAACCCTAACCCGAACCCTAACCCTAACCCTAACCCGAACCCTAACCCGAACCCTAACCCTAACCCTAACGCGAACCCTAAACCTAACCCGAACCCTAACCCTAACCCTAACCCGAATCCTAACCCTAA
>JAVLSZ010000008.1:77707500-77720000 GCA_032313775.1 Urocyon cinereoargenteus
GAACCCGAACCCTAACCCTAACCCGAACCCTAACCCGAATTCTAACCCTAACCCTAACCCGAACCCTAAGACGAACGCAAACCCGAACCCTAAACCGAACCCTAACCCTAACCCTAAACCGAACCCTAAACCGAACCCTAACCCTAACCCTAACCCGAACCCTAAACATAACCCTAACCCTAAACCGAACCCGAACCCTAACCCTAACCCGAAACCTAACCCTAACCCTAACCCTAACCCGAACCCTAACCCTAACCCTAACTTGACCCCTAACCCGAACCCTAACACAAACCCTAACACTAACCCTAATCCTAAACCGATCCCTAACCCTAACCCTAACCCGAACCCTAACCCTAACCCTAACCCGAACCCTAACCCTAACCCGAACCCGAACCCTAACCCTAACCCGAAACCTAACCCGAACCCAACACTAACCCGAACTCTAACCCTAACTCGGACCCTAACCCTAACCCTAACCCTAACCCGAAACCTAAACCTAACCCGAACCCTAACCCTAAACCTAACCCGAACCCTAAACCTAACCCTAACCCGAACCCTAACCGTAACCCGAACCCTAACCCTAACCCTAACCCGAACCCTAACCCTTACCCGAACACTAACCCTAACCCTAACCCGAACCCTCACCCGAACCCTAACCCTAACTTGAACACTAACCCCTAACCCTAACCCAAACCCGAACTCTTACCTGAACCCGAACCCTAACCCGAACCCGAACCCGAAACCTAACCCGAACCCGAACCCGAACCCTAACCCTAACCCTAACCCGAACCCTAACCCTAAACCTAACCCTAACCCTAACCCTAACCCGAAACCTAACACTAACTCGAAACCTAACCCTAACCCGAAACCTAACGCGAACCCTAACCCGAACCCTAACCCTAACCCGAACCCTAACCCTAACCCTAAACCTAACCCGAACCCTAACCCGAACCCTAACCCGAAGCCTAACACTAACCCTAACCCGAACCCTAACCCGAACCCTAACCTAACCCTAACCCGAACCCTAACCATAACCCTAACCCTAACCCTAACCCCTAACCCTAACCCGAACCCTAACCCTAACCCTAACCCTAACCCTAACACGAACCCTAACCCTAACCCTAACCCGAACCCGAAACCTAACCCTAAACCTAACCCTAACCCTAACCCTAACCCTAACCCGAACCCTAAACAGAACCCTAACCCTAACCCTAACCCTAACCCAAACCCTAACCCTAACCCTAACCTGAACCCTAACCGGAACCCGAACCCTAACCCTAACCTGAACCCTAACCCTAACCCGAACCCGAACCCTAACCCTAACCCGAACCCTAACCCGAACCTGAACCCTAACCCTAAACCTAACCCGAACCCTAACCCTAACCCTAACCCGACCCTAACCCTAACCCGAAACCTAACCCTAACCCGAAACCGAACACGAACCCTAACCCGAACCCTAACCCTAACCCTAACCCTAACCCGAACCCTAACCCCAACCCGAACCCTAAACCGAACCCTAACCCTAACCCTAACCCGAAGCCGAACCCTATACCTAACGCTTTCCCTAACCCTAACCCTAACCCGAAACCTAAACCTAACCCTAACTCGAACCCTAACCCTAACCCGAACCCTAACCCTAACACTAACCTGAATCCTAACCCTAACCCTAACCCGAACTCTAACCCGAACCCTAACCCTAACCCTAACCCTAACCCGAACCCTAACCCTAACCCTAACCCGAACCCTAACCCTAAACGTAACCCGAACAATAACCCTAACCCTAACCCGAACCCTAAACCTAACCCTAACTCAAAACCTAACCCGAACCCTAACCTAACCCAAACCCTAACCCTAACCCTAACCCTAACCCTATCCCTAAAACCTAACCCTAACCCGAACCCTAACCCTAACCCTAACCCTAACCCTATCCCTAACCCGAACCCGAACCCTAACCTTAACCCTAACCCGAACACTAACCCTAATCCTAACTCTAACCCGAACCCTAACCCTAAACCTAACCCTAACACTAACCCGAACCCGAACCCTAACCCTAACCCGAACCCGAACCCTAACCCGAATCCTAACCCTAACCCGAACCCTAACCCTAACCCGAACCCGAACCCTAACCCTAACCCGAACCCTAACCCAAATTCTAACCCTAACCCTAACCCGAACCCTAAGATGAACGCAAACCCGAACCCTAAACCGAACCCTAACCCTAACCCTAACCCTAACCCTAACCCGAACCCTAACCCTAACCCTAACCCTAACCCTAACCCTAACCCTAAAACCTAACCCTAACCCGAACCCTAACCCTAACCCTAACCCTAACCCGAACCCTAACCCTAACCCTAACCCTAACCCTAACCCTAAAACCTAACCCTAACCCGAACCCTAACCCTAACCCTAACCCTAACCCGAACCCTAACCCGAACCCGAACCCTAACCCTAACCCTAACCCGAACACTAACCCTAATCCTAACCCTAACCCGAACCCTAACCCTAACCCTAATCCTAACCCTAACACTAACCTGAACCCGAACCCTAACCCTAACCCTAACCCGAACCCGAACCCTAACCCGAATCCTAACCCTAACCCGAACCCTAACCCTAACCCGAACCCGAACCCAAAACCTAACCTGAACCCTAACCCGAATTCTAACCCTAACCCTAACCCGAACCCTAAGACGAACGCAAACCCGAACCCTAAACCGAACCCTAACCCTAACCCTAACCCGAACCCTAACCCGAACCCTAACCCTAACCCTAACCCGAACCCTAAACATAACCCTAACCCTAACCCGAACCCGAACACTAACCCTAACCCGAAACCTAACCCTAACCCTAACCCTAACCCGAACCCTAACCCTAACCCTAACTTGACCCCTAACCCGAACCCTAACACAAACCCTAACCCTAACCCTAATCCTAAACCGATCCCTAACCCTAACCCTAACCCGAACCCTAGCCCTTACCCTAACCCGAACCCTAACCCTAACCCGAACCCGAACCCTAACCCTAACCCGAAACCTAACCCGAACCCAAGACTAACCCGAACCCTAACCATAACCCGGACCCTAACCCTAACCCTAACCCTAACCCTAACCCGAAACCTAAACCTAACCCGAACCCTAACCCTAAACCTAACCCGAACCCTAAACCTAACCCTAACCTGAACCCTAACCGTAACACGAACCCTAACCCTAACCCTAACCCGAACCCTAACCCTTACCCGAACACTAACCCTAACCCTAACCCGAACCGTAACCCGAACCCTAACCCTAACTTGAACACTAACCCCTAACCCTAACCCAAACCCGAACTCTTACGTGAACCCGAACCCTAACCCGAACCCGAACCCGAAACCTAACCCGAACCCGAACCCGAACCCGAACCCTAACCCTAACCCTAACCCGAACCCTAACCCTAAACCTTACCCTAACCCTAACCCTAACCCGAACCCTAACACTAACACGAAACCTAACCCTAACCCGAAACCTAACGCGAACCCTAACCCGAACCCTAACCCTAACCCGAACCCTAACCCTAACCCTAAACCTAACCCGAACCCTAACCCGAACCCTAACCCGAAACCTAACCCTAACCCTAACCCGAACCCTAACCCGAACCCTAACCTAACCCTAACCCGAACCCTAACCATAACCCTAACCCTAACCCTAACCCCTAAACCTAACCCGAACCCTAAACCTAACCCTAACCCTAACCCTAACCCTAACACGAACCCTAACCCTAACCCTAACCCGAACCCGAAACCTAACCCTAAACCTAACCCTAACACTAACCCTAACCCTAAACCGAACCCTAAACCGAACCCTAACCCTAACCCTAACCCTAACCCAAACCCTACCCTAACCCTAACCCGAACCCTAACCTGAACTCGAACCCTAACCCGAACCCTAACCCTATCCCTATGCCGAACCCTAAACCTAACCCGAACCCTAAACCGAACCCTAACCCGAACCCTAACCATAACCCTAACCCGAACCCTAACCCGAACCCTAACCCTAACCGTAACCCGAACCCTAAGCCTAACCCTAACCCAAACCCTAACCCGAACCCTAACCCTAACCCTAACCCAAACCCGAACCCTAAACCGAACCCTAACGCTAACCCTAACCTGAACCCTAACCCCTAACCCGAACCCGAACACGAACTCTAAACCGAACCCGAACCCTAACCCTACCCCGAACCCGAACCCAAACCATAACCCTAACCCTAACCCGAAACCTAACCCTAACCCTAACCCTAACCGTAACCCGAACCCTAAGCCTAACCCTAACCCTAACCCTAACCCTAACCCGAACACTAACCCTAACCCTAACTCTAACCCTAACCCTAACCCTAACCAGAACCCTAACCCTAACCCTAACCCGAACCCTAACCCTAACCCTAACCCGAACCCTAACCCTAACCCTAACCCGAACCCTAACCCTAACACTAACTCGAACCCTAAACCTAACCCTAACCCGAACCCAAACCCTAACCCTAACCCGAACCCTAACCCTAAACCGAACCCGAACCTTAACCCTGTTCCGAAACCTAACCCGAACCCAACCTTAACCCGAACCCTAACCCTAACCCTAATCCGAACTCGAAACCTAAACCTAACCTGAACCCTAACCCTAAACCTAACCCAAACCCTAACCCTTACCCTAACCCTAACCCGAACACGAACCCTAACCCTAAACTTACCCTAAACCTAACCCTAACCCTAACCCTAACCCGAACCCGAACACTAACCCTAACCCGAACCCTAACCCGAACACTAACCCGAATCCTAACCCGAACCGTACACGAACGCTAACCCGAACCCTAACCCTAACCCGACCCCGAACCCTAACCCTAACCCGAACCCGAACCCTAACCCTAATCCTAACCCTAACCCTAACCCGAACCCTAAACATAACCCGACCCCGAACCCTAACCCTAACCCGAACCCGAACCCTAAACCTAACCCTAACCCGAACCCAAACCCTAACCCTAACCTGACCCTAAACCGAACCCTAACACGAACCCTAACCATAACCCTAATCCTAACCCGAACCCTAACCCTAACCCTAACCCGAACCCTAACCCTAACCCGAACCCGAACCCGAACCCTAACCCTAACCCTAACCCGAACAATAACCCTAACCCGAACACTAACCCTAACCTGAACACTAACCCTAACCCTAACCCGAACCCTAACCCGAACCCTAACCCTAACCCTAACCTGAACACTAACCCCTAACCCTAACCCGAACCCGAACTCTTACCTGAACCCGAACCCTAACCCGAACCCTAAACCTAACCCTAACCCTAACCCTAACCCGAACCCTAACCCTAACCCTAACCCTAACCCTAACCCTAACCCTAACCCTAACCCGAAAACTAACCATAACCCTAACCCTAACCCTAACCACTAACACTAACCCGAACCATAACCCTAACCCTAAACCTAACCCTAACCCGAACCCTAACATTAACCCTAACCCTAACCCGAACCATAACCCTAAACCTAACACTAACCCTAACCCTAACCCTAACCCGAACCCTAAACCGAACCCTAAACCTAACCCTAACCCTAACCCTAACCCGAACCCTACCCCTAACCCTAACCCGAACCCTAACCTGAACACTAACCCCTAACCCTAACCCGAACCCGAACTCTTACCCGAACCCGATCCCTAACCCGAACCCGAACCCGAACCCGAAACCGAACCCTAAACCTAACCCGAACGCTAACCCGAACCCTAACCCTAACCCTAACACGAACCCTAACCCTAACCCGAACCCTAACCCGAAACCTAACCCGAACCCTAACCCTAACTCTAACCTGAACCCTAACCCCTAACCCGAACCCGAACACGAACTCTAACCCGAACCCGAACCCTAACCCTACCCCGAACCCGAACCCAAATATAACCCTAACCCTAACCCGAACCCTAAACCTAACCGTAACCCGAACCCTAAGCCTAACCCTAACCCTAACCCTAACCCGAACCCTAACCCTAACCCTAACCCGAACCCTAACCCGATCCCTAACCCTAACCCTAACGCGAACCCTAAACCTAACCCGAACCCTAACCCTAACCCTAACCCGAATCCTAACCCTAACCCTAACCCGAACTCTAACCCGATCCCTAAAACTAACCCTAACCCTAACCCGAACCCTAACCCTAACCCTAACCCTAACCCGAACCCTAACCCTAAACCTAACCCGAACAATAACCCTAACCCTAACCCGAACCCTAACCCTAACCCTAACTCAAAACCTAACCCGAAACCTAACCCTAACCCGAACCCTAACCCTAACCCTAACCCTAACCCTAACCCTAACCCTAAAACCTAACCCTAACCCGAACCCTAACCCTAACCCTAACCCTAACACTAACCCTAAACCGAACCCGAACCCTAACCCTAACCCTAACCCGAACACTAACACTAATCCTAACCCTAACCCGCCCTAACCCTAACCCTAACCCTAACCCTAACACTAACCCGAACCCGAACCCTAACCCTAACCCGACCCCGAACCCTACCCGAATCCTAACCCTAACCCGAACCCTAACCCTAACCCTAACCCGAACCCGAACACTAACCCTAATCCTAACCCTAACCCGAACCCTAACCCGAACCCTAACCCTAACCCTAACCCTAACCCTAACCCTAAAACCTAACCCTAACCCGAACCCTAACCCTAACCCTAACCCTAACCCTAACCCTAACCCGAACCCGAACCCTAACCCGAATCCTAACCCTAACCCGAACCCTAACCCTAACCCGAACCCGAACCCAAAACCTAACCAGAACCCTAACCCGAATTCTAACCCTAACCCTAACCCGAACCCTAAGACGAACGAAAAACCGAACCCTAAACCGAACCCTAACCCTAACCCTAACCCGAACCCTAACCCGAACCCTAACCCTAACCCTAACCCGAACCCTAAACATAACCCTAACCCTAACCCGAACCCGAACCCTAACCCTAACCCGAAACCTAACCCTAACCCTAACCCTAACCCGAACCCTAACCCTAACCCTAACTTGACCCCTAAACCGAACCCTAACACAAACCCTAACCCTAACCCTAATCCTAAACCGATCCCTAACCCTAACCCTAACCCGAACCCTAGCCCTAACCCTAACCCGAACCCTAACCCTAACCCGAACCCGAACCCTAACCCTAACCCGAAACCTAACCCGAACCCAAGACTAACCCGAACCCTAACCATAACCCGGACCCTAACCCTAACCCTAACCCTATCCCTATGCCGAACCCTAAACCTAACCCGAACCCTAAACCGAACCCTAACCCGAACCCTAACCATAACCCTAACCCGAACCCTAACCCGAACCCTAACCCTAACCGTAACCCGAACCCTAACCCTTACCCGAACACTAACCCTAACCCTAACCCGAACCGTAACCCGAACCCTAACCCTAACTTGAACACTAACCCCTAACCCTAACCCAAACCCGAACTCTTACCTGAACCCGAACCCTAACCCGAACCCGAACCCGAAACCTAACCCGAACCCGAACCCGAACCCGAACCCTAACCCTAACCCTAACCCGAACCCTAACCCTAAACCTTACCCTAACCCTAACCCTAACCCGAACCCTAACACTAACACGAAACCTAACCCTAACCCGAAACCTAACGCGAACCCTAACCCGAACCCTAACCCTAACCCGAACCCTAACCCTAACCCTAAACCTAACCCGAACCCTAACCCGAACCCTAACCCGAAACCTAACCCTAACCCTAACCCGAACCCTAACCCGAACCCTAACCTAACCCTAACCCGAACCCTAACCATAACCCTAACCCTAACCCTAACCCCTAAACCTAACCCGAACCCTAAACCTAACCCTAACCCTAACCCTAACCCTAACACGAACCCTAACCCTAACCCTAACCCGAACCCGAAACCTAACCCTAAACCTAACCCTAACACTAACCCTAACCCTAAACCGAACCCTAACCCGAACTCGAACCCTAACCCGAACCCTAACCCTATCCCTATGCCGAACCCTAAACCTAACCCGAACCCTAAACCGAACCCTAACCCGAACCCTAACCATAACCCTAACCCGAACCCTAACCCGAACCCTAACCCTAACCGTAACCCGAACCCTAAGCCTAACCCTAACCCAAACCCTAACCCGAACCCTAACCCTAACCCTAACCCGAACCCGAACCCTAAACCGAACCCTAACGCTAACCCTAACCTGAACCCTAACCCCTAACCCGAACCCGAACACGAACTCTAAACCGAACCCGAACCCTAACCCTACCCCGAACCCGAAGCCAAACCATAACCCTAACCCTAACCCGAAACCTAACCCTAACCCTAACCCTAACCGTAACCCGAACCCTAAGCCTAACCCTAACCCTAACCCTAACCCTAACCCGAACACTAACCCTAACCCTAACTCTAACCCTAACCCTAACCATAACCAGAACCCTAACCCTAACCCTAACCCGAACCCTAACCCTAACCCTAACCCGAACCCTAACCTTAACCCTAACCCGAACCCTAACCCTAACACTAACTCGAACCCTAAACCTAACCCTAACCCGAACCCAAACCCTAACCCTAACCCGAACCCTAACCCTAAACCGAACCCGAACCTTAACCCTGTTCCGAAACCTAACCCGAACCCAACCTTAACCCGAACCCTAACCCTAACCCTAATCCGAACTCGAAACCTAAACCTAACCTGAACCCTAACCCTAAACCTAACCCAAACCCTAACCCTTACCCTAACCCTAACCCGAACCCGAACCCTAACCCTAAACTTACCCTAAACCTAACCCTAACCCTAACCCTAACCCGAACCCGAACACTAACCCTAACCCGAACCCTAACCCGAACACTAACCCGAATCCTAACCCGAACCGTAACACGAACGCTAACCCGAACCCTAACCCTAACCCGACCCCGAACCCTAACCCTAACCCGAACCCGAACCCTAACCCTAATCCTAACCCTAACCCTAACCCGAACCCTAAAACTAACCCGACCCCGAACCCTAACCCTAACCCGAACCCGAACCCTAAACCTAACCCTAACCCGAACCCAAACCCTAACCCTAACCTGACCCTAAACCGAACCCTAACACGAACCCTAACCCTAACCCTAATCCTAACCCGAACCCTAACCCTAACCCTAACCCGAACCCTAACCCTAACCCGAACCCGAACCCGAACCCTAACCCTAACCCTAACCCGAACAATAACCCTAACCCGAACACTAACCCTAACCTGAACACTAACCCTAACCCTAACCCGAACCCTAACACAAACCCTAACCCTAACCCTAACCTGAACACTAACCCCTAACCCTAACCCGAACCCGAACTCTTACCTGAACCCGAACCCTAACCCGAACCCTAACCCTAACCCTAACCCTAACCCGAACCCTAACCCTAACCCTAACCCTAACCCTAACCCTAACCCTAACCTGAAACCTAACCATAACCCTAACCCTAACCCTAACCACTAACCCTAACCCGAACCATAACCCTAACCCTAAACCTAACCCTAACCCGAACCCTAACATTAACCCTAACCCTAACCCGAACCATAACCCTAAACCTAACACTAACCCTAACCCTAACCCTAACCCGAACCCTAAACCGAACCCTAACCCTAACCCTAACCCTAACCCTAACCCGAACCCTAACCCGAACCCTAACCCGAACCCTAACCTGAACACTAACCCCTAACCCTAACCCGAACCCGAACTCTTACCCGAACCCGATCCCTAACCCGAACCCGAACCCGAACCCGAAACCGAACCCTAAACCTAACCCGAACGCTAACCCGAACCCTAACCCTAACCCTAACACGAACCCTAACCCTAACCCGAACCCTAACCCGAAACCTAACCCGAACCCTAACCCTAACTCTAACCTGAACCCTAACCCCTAACCCGAACACGAACACGAACTCTAACCCGAACCCGAACCCTAACCCTACCCCGAACCCGAACCCAAATATAACCCTAACCCTAACCCGAACCCTAAACCTAACCGTAACCCGAACCCTAAGCCTAACCCTAACCCTAACCCTAACCCGAACCCTAACCCTAACCCTAACCCGAACCCTAACCCGAACCCTAACCCTAACGCGAACCCTAAACCTAACCCGAACCCTAACCCTAACCCTAACCCGAATCCTAACCCTAACCCTAACCCGAACTCTAACCCGATCCCTAAACCTAACCCTAACCCTAACCCTAACCCTAACCCTAACCCTAACCCGAACCCTAACCCTAAACCTAACCCGAACAATAACCCTAACCCTAACCCGAACCCTAACCCTAACCCTAACCCGAACCCTAACCCTAAACCTTACCCTAACCCTAACCCTAACCCGAACCCTAACACTAACACGAAACCTAACCCTAACCCGAAACCTAACGCGAACCCTAACCCGAACCCTAACCCTAACCCGAACCCTAACCCTAACCCTAACCCGAACCCTAACCTGAACACTAACCCCTAACCCTAACCCGAACCCGAACTCTTACCCGAACCCGATCCCTAACCCGAACGAGAACCCGAACCCGAAACCGAACCCTAAACCTAACCCGAACGCTAACCCGAACCCTAACCCTAACCCTAACCCGAACCCTAACCCGAACCCTAACCTAACCCTAACCCGAACCCTAACCATAACCCTAACCCTAACCCTAACCCCTAAACCTAACCCGAACCCTAAACCTAACCCTAACCCTAACCCTAACCCTAACACGAACCCTAACCCTAACCCTAACCCGAACCCGAAACCTAACCCTAAACCTAACCCTAACACTAACCCTAACCCTAAGCCGAACCCTAAACCGAACCCTAACCCTAACCCTAACCCTAACCCAAACCCTACCCTAACCCTAACCCGAACCCTAACCCGAACTCGAACCCTAACCCGAACCCTAACCCTATCCCTATGCCGAACACTAAACCTAACCCGAACCCTAAACCGAACCCTAACCCGAACCCTAACCATAACCCTAACCCGAACCCTAACCCGAACCCTAACCCTAACCGTAACCCGAACCCTAAGCCTAACCCTAACCCAAACCCTAACCCGAACCCTAACCCTAACCCTAACCCGAACCCGAACCCTAAACCGAACCCTAACGCTAACCCTAACCTGAACCCTAACCCCTAACCCGAACCCGAACACGAACTCTAAACCGAACCCGAACCCTAACCCTACCCCGAACCCGAAGCCAAACCATAACCCTAACCCTAACCCGAAACCTAACCCTAACCCTAACCCTAACCGTAACCCGAACCCTAAGCCTAACCCTAACCCTAAACCTAACCCTAACCCGAACACTAACCCTAACCCTAACTCTAACCCTAACCCTAACCCTAACCAGAACCCTAACCCTAACCCTAACCCGAACCCTAACCCTAACCCTAACCCGAACCCTAACCCTAACCCTAAACCGAACCCTAACCCTAACACTAACTCGAACCCTAAACCTAACCCTAACCCGAACCCAAACCCTAACCCTAACCCGAACCCTAACCCTAAACCGAACCCGAACCTTAACCCTGTTCCGAAACCTAACCCGAACCCAACCTTAACCCGAACCCTAACCCTAACCCTAATCCGAACTCGAAACCTAAACCTAACCTGAACCCTAACCCTAAACCTAACCCAAACCCTAACCCTTACCCTAACCCTAACCCGAACCCGAACCCTAACCCTAAACTTACCCTAAACCTAACCCTAACCCTAACCCTAACCCGAACTCGAACACTAACCCTAACCCGAACCCTAACCCGAACACTAACCCGAATCCTAACCCGAACCGTAACACGAACGCTAACCCGAACCCTAACCCTAACCCGACCCCGAACCCTAACCCTAACCCGAACCCGAACCCTAACACTAATCCTAACCCTAACCCTAACCCGAACCCTAAACCTAACCCGACCCCGAACCCTAGCCCTAACCCGAACCCGAACCCTAAACCTAACCCTAACCCGAACCCAAACCCTAACCCTAACCTGACCCTAAACCGAACCCTAACACGAACCCTAACCCTAACCCTAATCCTAACCCGAACCCTAACCCTAACCCTAACCCGAACCCTAACCCTAACCCGAACCCGAACCCGAACCCTAACCCTAACCCTAACCCGAACAATAACCCTAACCCGAACACTAACCCTAACCTGAACACTAACCCTAACCCTAACCCGAACCCTAACCCGAACCCTAACCCTAACCCTAACCTGAACACTAACCCCTAACCCTAACCCGAACCCGAACTCTTACCTGAACCCGAACCCTAACCCGAACCCTAACCCTAACCCTAACCCTAACCCTAACCCGAACCCTAACCCTAACCCTAACCCTAACCCTAACCCTAACCCGAAACCTAACCATAACCCTAACCCTAACCCTAACCACTAACCCTAACCCGAACCATAACCCTAACCCTAAACCTAACCCTAACCCGAACCCTAACATTA
>JAVLSZ010000008.1:77727500-77730000 GCA_032313775.1 Urocyon cinereoargenteus
CGAACCCGAACCCTAACCTTAACCCTAACCCGAACACTAACCCTAATCCTAACCCTAACTCGAACCCTAACCCTAACCCTAACCCTAACACTAACCCGAACCCGAACCCTAACCCTAACCCGAACCCGAACCCTAAACCGAATCCTAACCCTAACCCGAACCCTAACCCTAAACCTAACCAGAACCCTAACCCTAACCCTAACCCTAACCCGAACCCTAACCCTAACCCTAACCCTAACCCTAACCCTAACCCTAACCCGAACCCTAAACATAACCCTAACCCTAACCCGAACCCGAACCTTAACCCTAACCCGAAACCTAACCCTAACCCGAAACCTAACGCGAACCCTAACCCGAACCCTAACCCTAACCCGAACCCTAACCCTAACCCTAAACCTAACCCGAACCCTAACCCGAACCCTAACCCGAAGCCTAACCCTAACCCTAACCCGAACCCTAACCCGAACCCTAACCTAACCCTAACCCGAACCCTAATCATAACCCTAACCCTAACCCTAACCCCTAACCCTAACACGAACCCTAAACCTAACCCTAACCCTAACCCTAACACGAACCTTAAACCTAACCCTAACCCTAACCCGAACCCGAAACCTAACCCTAAACCTAACCCTAACCCTAACCCTAACCCTACCCCGAACCCTAAACCGAACCCTAACCCTAACCCTAACCCTAACCCAAACCCTAACCCTAACCCTAACCCGAACCCTAACCGGAACCCTAACCCTAACCCTAACCTGAACCCTAACCCTAACCCGAACCCGAACCCTAACCCTACCCCGAACCCGAACCCAAATATAACCCTAACCCTAACCCGAACTCTAACCCTAACCGTAAACCGAACCCTAAGCCTAACCCTAACCCTAACCCTAACCCGAACCCTAACCCTAAACCTAACCCGAACCATAACCCTAACCCTAACCCAAACCCTAACCCGAACCCTAACCATAAACCTAACCCTAACCCTAAACCGAACCCGAACCCTAACCCTAACCCAAACCCGAACCCTAACCCTAACCCTAACCGAAACCCTAACCCCTAACCCGAACCCGAACCCGTATCTAATCCTAACCCAAACCCTAACACTAACCTAACCCGAACCCTAACCCTAACCCGAACCCTAATCCTAACCCGAACCCTAACACTAACCCTAACCCGAACCCTAACCCTAACCCGAACCCTAACCCTAACCCGAACCCTAACCCTAACCCTAACCCGAACCCTAAACCGAACCCTAACCCGAACCCTAACCCTAACCCTAACCCGAACCCTAACCCGAACCCTAACCCTAACCCTAACCCTAACCCGAACCCTAACCCTTACCCGAACACTAACCCTAACCCGAACCCGAACCCTAACACGAACCCTAACCCTAACCCTAACTTGAACACTAACCCCTAACCCTAACCAGAACCCGAACTCTTACCCGAATCCGAACACTAATCCGAACCCGAACCTGAACCCGAACCCTAAACCGAACCCGAACCCGAACCCTAACCCTAACCCGAACCCTAACCCTAAACCTAACCCTAACCCTAACCATAACCCGAACCCTAACACTAACCCTAACTCTAACCCTAAACCTAACCCTAACCCGAACCCTAACGCGAACCCTAACCCGAACCCTAACCCTAACCCGAACCCTAACCCTAACCCTAACACTAACCCGAAACCTAACCCGAAACCTAACCTGAAACCTAACCCTAACCCTAACCCGAACCCTAACCCGAACCCTAAGCCTAACCCTAACCCGAACCCTAACCCGAACCCTAACCCTAACCCGAACCCGAACACTAACCCTAACCCGAACCCTAACCCGAACACTAACCCGAATCCTAACCCGAACCCTAACACGAACGCTAACCCGAACCCTAAACCGAACCCTAACCCTAACCCTAACCCGAACCCTACCCCGAAACCTAACCCTAACCCTAACCCGAACCCTAAACCTAACCCTAACCCGACCCCGAACCCTAACCCTAACCCGAACCCGAACCCTAACCCTAACCCTAACACGAACACTAACCCTAATCCTAACCCTAACCCGAACCCTAACCCTAACCCTAACCCTAACCCTAACACTAACCCGAACACGAACCCTAACCCTAACCCGAACCCGAACCCTAACCCGAATCCTAACCCTAACCCAAAATCTAACCCTAACCCGAACCCGAACCCTAACCCTAACCCGAACCCTAACCCGAATTCTAACCCTAACCCTAACCCGAACCCTAAGACGAACGCAAACCCGAACCCTAAACCGAACGCTAACCCTAACCCTAAACCGAACCCTAACCCGAACCCTAACCCTAACCCTAACCCGAACCCTAAACATAACCCTAACCCTAACCCGATCCCGAACCCTAACCCTAACCTGAAACCTAACCCTAACCCTAACCCTAACCCGAACCCTAACCCTAACCCTTATTTGACCCCTAACCCGAACCCTAACACAAACCTTAACACTAACCCTAATCCTAAA
>JAVLSZ010000008.1:77737500-77742500 GCA_032313775.1 Urocyon cinereoargenteus
ACCCTAACCCGAACCCTAACCTGAACACTAACCCCTAACCCTAACCCGAACCCGAACTCTTACCCGAAGCCGAACCCTAACCCGAACCCGAACCCGAACCCTAAACCTAACCCGAACGCTAACCCGAACCCTAACCCTAACCCTAACACGAACCCTAACCCTAACCCGAAACCTAACCCGAAACCTAACCCGAACCCTAACCCTAACCCTAACCCTAACTCTAACCTAAACAATAACCCCTAACCGAAACCCGAACACGAACTCTAACCCGAACCCGAACCCTAACCCTACCCCGAAACCGAACCCAAATATAACCCTAACCCTAACCCGAACCCTAACCCGAACCCTAACCCTAACCGTAACCCGAACCCTAAGCCTAACCCTAACCCTAACCCTAACCCGAACCCTAACCCTAACCCTAACCCGAACCCTAACCCGAAACTTAACCCTAACCCTAACGCGAACCCTAACCCTAACCCTAACCCTAACCCTAACCCGAACCCTAACCCTAACCCTAACCGGAACCATAACCCTAACACTAAACCGAACCTGAACCCTAACCCTAACCCTAACCCTAACCCGAAACCTAACCCGAACCCTAACCCTAACCCTAACCCTACCCAGAACCCGAACCCTAATCCGTATCCTAACCCTAACCCTAACCCGAACCCTAACCCTAACCCGAACCCGAACCCTAACCCTAACCCGAACCCTAACCCGAACCCTAACCCGAACCCTAACCCGAACCCTAAACCGAACCCTAACCCTAATCCTAACTCGAACCCTATCCCTAACCCTAACCCTAAACCTAACCCGAACCCTAACCCTAACCCTAACCCGAACTCTAACACTAACCCTAACCCTAACCCGAACCCGAACCCTACACCTAACCCTAACCCTAAACCTAACCCTAACCCGAACCCTAACCCTAACCCTAAACCTAACCCTAACCCATAACCCTAACCACAACCCTAACCCTAACCCGAACAATAACCCTAACCCTAACCCGAACCCTAACCCTAACCCGAACCCTAACCCTAACCCGAACCCTAACCCGAACCCTAACCCGAACCCCAACCCTAACCCTAACCCGAACATGAACCCTAAACCTAACCCTAACCCGAACCCTAACCCTAACCCGAACCCTAACCCTAACCCTAACCCTAACCCGAACCCTAACCCTAAACCTAACCCGACCCCTAACCCGAACCCTAACACGAACCCTAACCCTAACCCTAACACGAACCCGAACCCTAACCCTAACACTAACTCGAACCCTAACCCTAACCCGAAACCTAACACTAACCCTAACACGAACCCTAACCCTAAACCGAACCCGAACCTTAACCCTAACCCGAAACCTAACCCGAACACAACCCTAACCCGAACCCTAACCCTAACCCTAATCCGAACCCGAAACCTAAACCTACCCTGAACCCTAACCCTAAACCTAACCCAAACCCTAAACCTTACCCTAACCCTAACCCGAGCCCGAACCCTAACCCTAAACCTAATCCTAACCCTACCCCTAACCCTAACCCGAACCCTAACCCTAACCCTAACCCGAACCCTAACCCGAACCCTAACCGGAACCCTAACCTATAACCCGAACCCTAACCCTAACCCTAACCCGAACCCGAACCCTAACCCTAACCCGAACCCTAACCTGAACCCTAACACTAACACTAACCCTAACCCTAACACTAACCCCTAACGCAAACCATAACCCTAACCCTAACACTAAAACCTAACCCTAACCCGAACACTAACCCTAACCCTAACCCTAACCCTAACCCGAACCCTAACCCTAACCCCAAACCTAACCCTAACCCGAACCCTAACCCTAAGCCTAACCCGAACCCTAACCCGAAACCTAACCCTAACCCTAATCCTAACCCTAAACCTAACCCTAACCCCTAACCCTAACCCCAACCCTAACCCTAACACGAAACATAACCCTAACCCTAATCTGAGCCCTAAACCTAAACGGAACCCGAACCCGAACCCTAACCCGAACCCTAACCCAAACCCTAACCCGAACCCTAACCCGAACCCTAATCCTAACCCTAACCCGAACCCTAACACTAACCCTAACCCGAACCCGAACGATACCCTAACCCTAACCCTAACCCGAACCCGAACCCTAACCCTATCCCTAACCCTAACCCTAACCCTAACCCGAACCCTAACCCTAAACGTAAAACTAACCCTAACCCCTAACCCTAACCCCAACCCTAACCCTAACCCGAACCATAACCCTAACCCTAACCCGAACCCTAACCCTAAACCAAACCCGCACCCTTACCCTAACCAGAACCTTAACCCAAACCCTAACCCGAACCCTAACCCGAACCCTAACCCGAACCCTAACCCGAACCCTAACCCGAATCCTAACCCTAACCCTAACCCGAACCCGAACCCTAACCCTAACCCGAACCCGAATTCAAACCCTAACCCGAACCCGAACCCGAAAACTAACCCTAACCCTAACCCGAACCCTAACCCTAACCCGAACCCTAACCCTAACCCGAACCCTAACCCTACCCCTTCCCTAACCCGAACCCGAACCCTAACCCGAACCCTAACCCGAACCCTAACCCTAACCTTAACCCGAACCCTAACCCTAACCCGAACCCTAACCATAACCCGAACCCTAACCCTAACCCTAACTCTAACCCTAACACGAAACCTAACCCTAAACCTCACCCGAACCCTAACCCTAACCCTAACCCTAACCCTAAACCGAAACCTAACCCTAACCCGACCCCTAACCCTAACACTAACCCGAACCCTAACCCGAACCCTAACCCTAACCCTAACCCTAACCCTAACCCCTAACCCTAACCCTTACCCTAACCCTAACACTAAAACCTAACCCTAACCCGAACCCTAACCCTAAACCTAACCCTAACCCTAACCCGAACCCTAACCCTAAACTTAACCCTAACCCTAACCCTAACCCTAACCCCAACCCGAACCCTACACCTAACCCTAACCCTAAACCTAACCCCAACCCGAACCCTAACCCTAACCCTAACCGTAACCCTAACCCTAACCCTAACCCATAACCCTAACCACAACCCTAACCATAACCCGAACCATAACCCTAACCCTAACCCGAACCCTAACCCTAACCCGAACCCTAACCCTAACCCTAACCCGAACCCTAACCCGAAACCCAACCCTAACCCTAATCCGAACCCGAACCCTAAACCTAACCCTAACCCGAAACCTAACCCTAACCCGAACGTAACCCTAACCCTAACCCTAACCCGAACCCTAACCCTAAACCTAACCCGACCCCTAACCCGAACCCTAACACGAACCCTAACCCTAACCCTAACCCGAACCCGAACCCTAACCCTAACACTAACTCGAACCCTAACCCTAACCCGAAACCTAACCCTAACCCTAACCCGAACCCTTACCCTAAACCGAACCCGAACCTTAACCCTAACCCGAAACCTAACCCGAACCCAACCCTAACCCTAACCTTAACCCTAACCCGAACCCTAACCCTAAACTTAACCCTAACCCTAACCCTAACCCGAACACTAACCCTAAACCTAACCCTAACCTTAACCCGAACCCTAACCCTAACCCTAACCCGAACCCAAAACCTAACCCTAAACCGAACCCTAACCCCTAACCTTAACCCGAACCCGAACCCTAACCCGAACCCGAACCCTAACCCTAACCCGAACCCAAATTCTAACCCTAACCCGAAACCGAAACCGAACACTAACCCTAACCCTAACCCGAACCCTAACCCTAACCCGAACCCTAACCCTAACCCGAACCCTAACCCTACCCCTAACCCTAACCCGAACCCGAAACCTAACCCGAACACTAACACGAACCCTAACCCGAACCCTAACCGGAACCCTAACCCTAACCCTAACCCGAACCCTAACCCTAACCCTAACCCGAACCCTAACCCTAACCCTAACTCGAACCCTAACCTGAACCCTAACTCTAACACTAACCCTAACCCTAACCCTAACCCCTAAACCAAACCCTAACCCTAACCCTTACACTAAAACCTAACCCTAACCCGAACCCTAACCCTAACCCTAACCCTAACCCTAACCCGAACCCTAACCCTAAACTTAACCCTAACCCTAACCCTAACCCTAACCCTAACCCGAACCCTAACCCTAACCCCAAACCTAACCCTAACACGAACCCTAACCCTAACCCTAACCCGAACCCTAACCCGAAACCTAACTCTAACCCTAACACTAACCCTAACACTAACCCTAACCCCTAACCCTAACCCCAACCCTAACCCTAACCCGAACCATAACCCTAACCCTAACCTGAACCCTAAACCTAAACCGAACCCGAACCCTAACCCGAACCCTAACCCAAACCCTAACCAGAACCCTAACCCGAACCCTAACCCGAACCATAACCCGAACCCTAACCCTAACCCTAAACCGAACACTAACACTAAACCTAACCCTAACCTTAACCAAACCCTAACCCTAACCCTAACCCTAACCCTAACCTGAACCCTAACCCTAACCCTAACCCGAACCCGAACCCTAACCCTAACCCTAACCCTAACACTAAACCTAACCCTAACCCGAACCCGAACCCTAACCCTAACCCTAATCCTAACCCTAACCCGAACCCTAACCCTAAACCTAACCCTAACCCTAACCCCTAACCCTAACCCCAACCCTAACGCTAACCCGAACCATAACCCTAACCCTAACCCGAACCCTAACCCTAAACCGAACCCGCACCCTTACCCTAACCCAAACCCTAACCCAAAACCTAACCCGAACCCTAACCCGAACCCTAACCTGAACCCTAACCCTAACCCTAACCCGAAACTTAACCCAAACCCTAACCCGAACCCTAACCCGAACCCTAACCCGAACCCTAACCCGAACCCTAACCCTAACCCTAACCCGAACCCGAACCCTAACCCTAACCCGAACCCGAATTCAAACCCTAACCCGACCCGAACCCGAAAACTAACCCTATCCCTA
>JAVLSZ010000008.1:77750000-77760000 GCA_032313775.1 Urocyon cinereoargenteus
AACCCTAACCCTAACCTGAACCCTAACCCTAACCCTAACCCGAACCCGAACCCTAACCCTAACCCTAAACCTAACCCTAAACCTAACCCTAACCCGAACCCGAACCCTAACCCTAACTCTAATCCTAACCCTAACCCGAACCCTAACCCTAAACCTAACCCTAACCCTAACCCCTAACCCTAACCCAAACCCTAACCCTAACCCGAACCATAACCCTAACCCTAACCCGAACCCTAACTCTAAACCGAACCCGCACCCTTACCCTAACCAAAACCCTAACCCAAAACCTAACCCGAACCCTAACCCGAACCCTAACCTGAACCCTAACCCGAACCCTAACCCTACCCCTAACCCGAACCTAACCCGAACCCTAAACTTAACCCTAACCCGAAACTAATCCTAAACCTAACCCTAACCCTAACCCGAACCCTAACCCTAACCCTAACCCTAACCCTAACCCGAACCCTAACCCTAACCCTAACCCGAAACCTAACCCAAACCCTAACACGAACCCTAACCCTAACCAGAACCCGAACCCTAACCCTAACCCGAACCCGAATTCTAACCCTAACCCGAACCCGAACCCGAAAACTAACCCTACCCGGAACCCTAACCCTACCCCTAACCCTAAACCGAAACCGAAACCTAACCCGAACCCTAACCCGAACCCTAACCCTAACCCGAACCCTAACCCTAACCCGAACCCTAACCCTAACCCGAACCCTAACCCTAACCCTAACCCTAACCCGAACCCTAACCCTAACCCTAACCCTAACCCTAACCCAAAACCTAACCCGAAACCTAACCCTAAACCTAAACCGAACCCTAACCGGAACCCTAACCCGAACCCTAACCCTAAACCTAAGCCGAACCCTAACCCTAACCCGAACCCTAACCCTAACACTAACCCGAACCCTAACCCGTACCCTAACCCTAACCCTAACCCTAACCCTAACCCCTAACCCTAACCCTTACCCTAACCCTAACCCTAAAACCTAACCCTAACCCGAACCCTAACCCTAAACCTAACCCTAACCCTAACCCGAACCCTAACCCTAAACATAACCCTAACTATAACCCTAACCCTAACCCGAACCCGAACCCTACACCTAACCCTAACCCTAAACCTAACCCTAACCCGAAACCTAACCCTAACCCTAAACCTACCCTAACCCATAACCCTAACCACAACCCTAACCCTAACCCGAACAATAACCCTAACCCTAACCCGAACCCTAACCCTAAACCGAACCCTAACCCTAACCCGAACCCTAACCCGAACCCTAACCCGAACCCCAACCCTAACCCTAACCCGAACCCGAACCCTAAACCTAACCCTAACCCGAACCCTAACCCTAACCCGAACCCTAACCCTAACCCTAACACTAACCCGAACCCTAACCCTAAACCTAACCCGACCCCTAACCCGAACCCTAACACGAACCCTAACCCTAACCCTAACACGAACCCGAACCCTAACCCTAACACTAACTCGAACCCTAACCCTAACCCGAAACCTAACCCGAACCCTAACCCGAACCCTAACCCTAAACCGAACCCGAACCTTAACCCTAACCCGAAACCTAACCCGAACCCAACCCTAACCCGAACCCTAACCCTAACCCTAATCCGAACTCGAAACCTAAACCTACCCTGAACCCTAACCCTAAACCTAACCCAAACCCTAAACCTTACCCTAACCCTAACCCGAACCCGAACCCTAACCCTAAACCTAATCCTAACCCTAACCCGAACCCTAACCCGAAACCTAGCCCTAACCCTAACCCGAACCCGAAACCTAACCCGAACCCGAAACCTGACCCGAACACTTACCCTAACCCGAACCCGAACCCTAACCCGAACCCTAACCCTAAACCTAACCTGAAAACTAACCCTAACTCTAACCCAAACCCGAACCCGAAACCTAACCCTAAACCTAACCCGAACCCGAACCCTAACCCTAAACCTAACCTGAAAACTAACCCTAACTCTAACCCTAACCCGAACCCGAACCCTAACCCTAACCCTAACCCGAACCCTAACCCTAACCCTAACCGAAAACCTAACCCCTAACGGAACCCGAACCCGTATCCTAATCCTAAACCGAACCCTAAACCTAACCCTAACCCGAACCCTAACCCTAACCCGAACCCTAACCCTAACCCGAACCCTAACCCTAACCCTCACCCGAACCCTAACCCGAACCCTAACCCGAACCTAACCCTAAACCTAACTCTAACCCTAACCCTAACCCCAACACTAAAACCTAACCCGAACCCGAACCCTAACCCTAACCCTAACCGTAACCCTAACCCGAACCCTAACCCTAAACTTAACCCTAACCTTAACCCTAACCCTAACCCTAACCCGAACCCTAACCCTAACCCCAAACCTAACCCTAACACGAACCCTAACCCTAACCCTAACCCGAACCCTAACCCGAAACCTAACTCTAACCCTAACCCTAACCCTAACACTAACCCTAACCCCTAACCCTAACCCCAACCCTAACCCTAACCCGAACCATAACCCTAACCCTAACCTGAACCCTAAACCTAAACCGAACCCGAACCCTAACCCGAACCCTAACCCAAACCCTAACCCGAACCCTAACCCGAACCCTAACCCGAACCATAACCCGAACCCTAACCCTAACCCTAACCCGAACACTAACCCTAAACCTAACCCTAACCTTAACCAAACCCTAACCCTAACCCTAACCCTAACCCTAACCTGAACCCTAACCCTAACCCTAACCTGAAACCGAACACTAACCCTAACCCTCACCCGAACCCTAACCCGAACCCTAACTCGAACCCTAACCCTAACCCTAAACCGAACCCTAACCCGAACCCTAACCCTAACCCTAACCCGAACACTAAACCTAAACCTAACCCTAACCCTCACCCGAACCCTATCCCTAACCCTAACCCTAAACCTAACCCGAACCCAAACCCTAACCCTAAACCGAACCCTAACCCCTAAACCAAACCCGAACCCTAACCCTAACCCTAACCCGAACCCTAACCCTAACCCGAACCCTAACCCTAACCCGAACCCTAACCTTACCCCTAACCCTAACGCGAACCCGAACACTAACCCGAACCCTAACCCGAACCCTAACCCTAACCCTAACCCTAAACCTAACCCGAACCCTAACCCTAACCCTAACCCTAACCCGAACCCTAACCCTAACCCGAACCCTAACCCGAACCCTAACCGGAACCCTAACCCTAACCCTAACGCGAACCCTAACCCTAACCCTAACCCGAACCCTAACCCTAACCCTAACCCGAACCCTAACCTGAACCCTAACACTAACACTAACCCTAACCCTAACCCTAACCCCTAACGCAAACCATAACCCTAACCCTAACACTAAAACCTAACCCTAACCCGAACCCTAACCCTAACCCTAACCCAAACCCTAACGCGAACCCTAACCCTAAACTTAACCCTAACCCTAACCCTAACCCTAACCCTAACCCGAACCCTAACCCTAACCCCAAACCTAACCCTAACCCGAACCCTAACCCTAAGCCTAACCCGAACCCTAACCCGAAACCTAACCCTAACCCCTAACCCTAACCCCAACCCTAACCCTAACACGAACCATAACCCTAACCCTAACCTGAACCCTAAACCTAAACGGAACCCGAACCCGAACCCTAACCCGAACCCTAACACTAACACGAACCCTAACCCTAACCCTAACCCCTAACGCAAACCATAACCCTAACCCTAACACTAAAACCTAACCCTACACCTAACCCTAACCCTAAACCTAACCCTAACCCGAAACCTAACCCTAACCCTAAAACTACCCTAACCCATAACCCTAACCACAACCCTAACCCTAACCCGAACAATAACCCTAACCCTAACCCGAACCCTAACCCTAAACCGAACCCTAACCCTAACCCGAACCCTAACCCGAACCCTAACCCGAACCCCAACCCTAACCCTAACCCGAACCCGAACCCTAAACCTAACCCTAACCCGAACCCTAACCCTAACCCGAACCCTAACCCTAACCCTAACACTAACCCGAACCCTAACCCTAAACCTAACCCGACCCCTAACCCGAACCCTAACACGAACCCTAACCCTAACCCTAACACGAACCCGAACCCTAACCCTAACACTAACTCGAACCCTAACCCTAACCCGAAACCTAACCCGAACCCTAACCCGAACCCTAACCCTAAACCGAACCCGAACCTTAACCCTAACCCGAAACCTAACCCGAACCCAACCCTAACCCGAACCCTAACCCTAACCCTAATCCGAACTCGAAACCTAAACCTACCCTGAACCCTAACCCTAAACCTAACCCAAACCCTAAACCTTACCCTAACCCTAACCCGAACCCGAACCCTAACCCTAAACCTAATCCTAACCCTAACCCGAACCCTAACCCGAAACCTAGCCCTAACCCTAACCCGAACCCGAAACCTAACCCGAACCCGAAACCTGACCCGAACACTTACCCTAACCCGAACCCGAACCCTAACCCGAACCCTAACCCTAAACCTAACCTGAAAACTAACCCTAACTCTAACCCAAACCCGAACCCGAAACCTAACCCTAAACCTAACCCGAACCCGAACACTAGCCCTAAACCTAACCTGAAAACTAACCCTAACTCTAACCCTAACCCGAACCCGAACCCTAACCCTAACCCTAACCCGAACCCTAACCCTAACCCTAACCGAAAACCTAACCCCTAACGGAACCCGAACCCGTATTCTAATCCTAAACCGAACCCTAACCCTAACCCTAACCCGAACCCTAACCCTAACCCGAACCCTAACCCTAACCCGAACCCTAACCCTAACCCTCACCCGAACCCTAACCCGAACCCTAACTCGAACCCTAACCCTAACCCTAAACCGAACCCTAACCCGAACCCTAACCCTAACCCTAACCCGAACACTAAACCTAAACCTAACCCTAACCCTCACCCGAACCCTATCCCTAACCCTAACCCTAACCCTAACCCGAACCCAAACCCTAACCCTAAACCGAACCCTAAGCCCTAAACCAAACCCGAACCCTAACCCTAACCCTAACCCGAACCCTAACCCTAACCCGAACCCTAACCCTAACCCGAACCCTAACCTTACCCCTAACCCTAACGCGAACCCGAACACTAACCCGAACCCTAACCCGAACCCTAACCCTAACCCTAACCCTAAACCTAACCCGAACCCTAACCCTAACCCTAACCCTAACCCGAACCCTAACCCTAACCCGAACCCTAACCCGAACCCTAACCGGAACCCTAACCCTAACCCTAACGCGAACCCTAACCCTAACCCTAACCCGAACCCTAACCCTAACCCTAACCCGAACCCTAACCTGAACCCTAACACTAACACTAACCCTAACCCTAACCCTAACCCCTAACGCAAACCATAACCCTAACCCTAACACTAAAACCTAACCCTAACCCGAACCCTAACCCTAACCCTAACCCAAACCCTAACCCGAACCCTAACCCTAAACTTAACCCTAACCCTAACCCTAACCCTAACCCTAACCCTAACCCGAACCCTAACCCTAACCCCAAACCTAACCCTAACCCGAACCCTAACCCTAAGCCTAACCCGAACCCTAACCCGAAACCTAACCCTAACCCCTAACCCTAACCCCAACCCTAACCCTAACACGAACCATAACCCTAACCCTAACCTGAACCCTAAACCTAAACGGAACCCGAACCCGAACCCTAACCCGAACCCTAACACTAACACGAACCCTAACCCTAACCCTAACCCCTAACGCAAACCATAACCCTAACCCTAACACTAAAACCTAACCCTACACCTAACCCTAACCCTAAACCTAACCCTAACCCGAAACCTAACCCTAACCCTAAAACTACCCTAACCCATAACCCTAACCACAACCCTAACCCTAACCCGAACAATAACCCTAACCCTAACCCGAACCCTAACCCTAAACCGAACCCTAACCCTAACCCGAACCCTAACCCGAACCCTAACCCGAACCCCAACCCTAACCCTAACCCGAACCCGAACCCTAAACCTAACCCTAACCCGAACCCTAACCCTAACCCGAACCCTAACCCTAACCCTAACACTAACCCGAACCCTAACCCTAAACCTAACCCGACCCCTAACCCGAACCCTAACACGAACCCTAACCCTAACCCTAACACGAACCCGAACCCTAACCCTAACACTAACTCGAACCCTAACCCTAACCCGAAACCTAACCCGAACCCTAACCCGAACCCTAACCCTAAACCGAACCCGAACCTTAACCCTAACCCGAAACCTAACCCGAACCCAACCCTAACCCGAACCCTAACCCTAACCCTAATCCGAACTCGAAACCTAAACCTACCCTGAACCCTAACCCTAAACCTAACCCAAACCCTAAACCTTACCCTAACCCTAACCCGAACCCGAACCCTAACCCTAAACCTAATCCTAACCCTAACCCGAACCCTAACCCGAAACCTAGCCCTAACCCTAACCCGAAACCGAAACCTAACCCGAACCCGAAACCTGACCCGAACACTTACCCTAACCCGAACCCGAACCCTAACCCGAACCCTAACCCTAAACCTAACCTGAAAACTAACCCTAACTCTAACCCAAACCCGAACCCGAAACCTAACCCTAATCCTAACCCGAACCCGAACCCTAGCCCTAAACCTAACCTGAAAACTAACCCTAACCCTAACCCTAACCCTAACCCGAACCCTAACCCTAACCCTAACCCGAACCCTAACCTGAACCCTAACACTAACACTAACCCTAACCCTAACCCTAACCCCTAACGCAAACCATAACCCTAACCCTAACACTAAAACCTAACCCTAACCCGAACCCTAACCCTAACCCTAACCCAAACCCTAACGCGAACCCTAACCCTAAACTTAACCCTAACCCTAACCCTAACCCTAACCCTAACCCGAACCCTAACCCTAACCCCAAACCTAACCCTAACCCGAACCCTAACCCTAGGCCTAACCCGAACCCTAACCCGAAACCTAACCCTAACCCCTAACCCTAACCCCAACCCTAACCCTAACACGAACCATAACCCTAACCCTAACCTGAACCCTAAACCTAAACGGAACCCGAACCCGAACCCTAACCCGAACCCTAACACTAACACGAACCCTAACCCTAACCCTAACCCCTAACGCAAACCATAACCCTAACCCTAACACTAAAACCTAACACTACACCTAACCCTAACCCTAAACCTAACCCTAACCCGAAACCTAACCCTAACCCTAAAACTACCCTAACCCATAATCCTAACCACAACCCTAACCCTAACCCGAACAATAACCCTAACCCTAACCCGAACCCTAACCCTAAACCGAACCCTAACCCTAACCCGAACCCTAACCCGAACCCTAACCCGAACCCCAACCCTAACCCTAACCCGAACCCGAACCCTAAACCTAACCCTAACCCGAACCCTAACCCTAACCCGAACCCTAACCCTAACCCTAACACTAACCCGAACCCTAACCCTAAACCTAACCCGACCCCTAACCCGAACCCTAACACGAACCCTAACCCTAACCCTAACACGAACCCGAACCCTAACCCTAACACTAACTCGAACCCTAACCCTAACCCGAAACCTAACCCGAACCCTAACCCGAACCCTAACCCTAAACCGAACCCGAACCTTAACCCTAACCCGAAACCTAACCCGAACCCAACCCTAACCCGAACCCTAACCCTAACCCTAATCCGAACTCGAAACCTAAACCTACCCTGAACCCTAACCCTAAACCTAACCCAAACCCTAAACCTTACCCTAACCCTAACCCGAACCCGAACCCTAACCCTAAACCTAATCCTAACCCTAACCCGAACCCTAACCCGAAACCTAGCCCTAACCCTAACCCGAACCCGAAACCTAACCCGAACCCGAAACCTGACCCGAACACTTACCCTAACCCGAACCCGAACCCTAACCCGAACCCTAACCCTAAACCTAACCTGAAAACTAACCCTAACTCTAACCCAAACCCGAACCCGAAACCTAACCCTAAACCTAACCCGAACCCGAACCCTAGCCCTAAACCTAACCTGAAAACTAACCCTAACTCTAAACCTAACCCGAACCCGAACCCTAACCCTAACCCTAACCCGAACCCTAACCCTAACCCTAACCGAAAACCTAACCCCTAACGGAACCCGAACCCGTATTCTAATCCTAAACCGAACCCTAACCCTAACCCTAACCCGAACCCTAACCCTAACCCGAACCCTAACCCTAACCCGAACCCTAACCCTAACCCTCACCCGAACCCTAACCCGAACCCTAACTCGAACCCTAACCCTAACCCTAAACCGAACCCTAACCCGAACCCTAACCCTAACCCTAACCCGAACACTAAACCTAAACCTAACCCTAACCCTCACCCGAACCCTATCCCTAACCCTAACCCTAACCCTAACCCGAACCCAAACCCTAACCCTAAACCGAACCCTAACCCCTAAACCAAACCCGAACCCTAACCCTAACCCTAACCCGAACCCTAACCCTAACCCGAACCCTAACCCTAACCCGAACCCTAACCTTACCCCTAACCCTAACGCGAACCCGAACACTAACCCGAACCCTAACCCGAACCCTAACCCTAACCCTAACCCTAAACCTAACCCGAACCCTAACCCTAACCCTAACCCTAACCCGAACCCTAACCCTAACCCGAACCCTAACCCGAACCCTAACCGGAACCCTAACCCTAACCCTAACGCGAACCCTAACCCTAACCCTAACCCGAACCCTAACCCTAACCCTAACCCGAACCCTAACCTGAACCCTAACACTAACACTAACCCTAACCCTAACCCTAACCCCTAACGCAAACCATAACCCTAACCCTAACACTAAAACCTAACCCTAATCCGAACCCTAACCCTAACCCTAACCCAAACCCTAACCCGAACCCTAACCCTAAACTTAACCCTAACCCTAACCCTAACCCTAACCCTAACCCTAACCCGAACCCTAACCCTAACCCCAAACCTAACCCTAACCCGAACCCTAACCCTAAGCCTAACCCGAACCCTAACCCGAAACCTAACCCTAACCCCTAACCCTAACCCCAACCCTAACCCTAACACGAACCATAACCCTAACCCTAACCTGAACCCTAAACCTAAACGGAACCCGAACCCGAACCCTAACCCGAACCCTAACACTAACACGAACCCTAACCCTAACCCTAACCCCTAACGCAAACCATAACCCTAACCCTAACACTAAAACCTAACCCTACACCTAACCCTAACCCTAAACCTAACCCTAACCCGAAACCTAACCCTAACCCTAAAACTACCCTAACCCATAACCCTAACCACAACCCTAACCCTAACCCGAACAATAACCCTAACCCTAACCCGAACCCTAACCCTAAACCGAACCCTAACCCTAACCCGAACCCTAACCCGAACCCTAACCCGAACCCCAACCCTAACCCTAACCCGAACCCGAACCCTAAACCTAACCCTAACCCGAACCCTAACCCTAACCCGAACCCTAACCCTAACCCTAACACTAACCCGAACCCTAACCCTAAACCTAACCCGACCCCTAACCCGAACCCTAACACGAACCCTAACCCTAACCCTAACACGAACCCGAACCCTAACCCTAACACTAACTCGAACCCTAACCCTAACCCGAAACCTAACCCGAACCCTAACCCGAACCCTAACCCTAAACCGAACCCGAACCTTAACCCTAACCCGAAACCTAACCCGAACCCAACCCTAACCCGAACCCTAACCCTAACCCTAATCCGAACTCGAAACCTAAACCTACCCTGAACCCTAACCCTAAACCTAACCCAAACCCTAAACCTTACCCTAACCCTAACCCGAACCCGAACCCTAACCCTAAACCTAATCCTAACCCTAACCCGAACCCTAACCCGAAACCTAGCCCTAACCCTAACCCGAAACCGAAACCTAACCCGAACCCGAAACCTGAC
>JAVLSZ010000008.1:77770000-77777500 GCA_032313775.1 Urocyon cinereoargenteus
CCTAACCATAACACTTACCCTAACCCTAACCCTAACCCGAACCCTAACACTACCCCTAACCCTAAACCGAACCCGAACCCTAACCCGAACCCTAACCCTAACCCTAACCCGAACCCTAACCCTAACCCTAACCCGAACCCTAACCCTAACCCTAACCCTAACCCGAACTCTAACCCTAACCCTAACCCGAACCCTAACCCGAACCCTAACCCGAACCCTAACCCTAACCATAACCCGAACCCTAACCCTAACCCGAACCCTAACCCTAACCCGAACCCTAACCCTAACCCTAACCCGAACCCTAACCCGAACCCTAACCCGAATCCTAACCCTAAACCTAACTCTAACCCTAACCCTAACCCTAACCCTAACCGACCCCTAAACCGAACCCTAACCCTAACCCTAACCCGAACCCGAACCCTAACCCTAACACTAACTCGAACCCTAACCCTAACCCGAAACCTAACCCTAACCCTAACCCGTACCCTAACCCTAAACCGAACCCGAACCTTAACCCTAACCCGAATCCTAACCCGAACCCAACCCTAACCCGAACCCTAACCCTAACCCTAATCCGAACTCGAAACCTAAACCTACCCTGAACCCTAACCCTAAACCTAACCCAAACCCTAACCCTTACCCTAACCCTAACCCGAACCCGAACCCTAACCCTAAACCTAACCCTAACACTAACCCTAACCCTAACCCTAACCCTAACCCTAACCCGAACCCTAACCCGAACCCTCACCCGAACCCTAACCCGAAACCTAACCCTAACCCTAACCCGAACACGAAACCTAACCCGAACCCGAACCCTAACCTGAACACTTACCCTAAACCGAACCCGAACCCTAACCCGAACCCTAACCCTAAACCTAACCCGAACCCTAACCCTAACTCAAACCCAAACCCTAACCCGAACCCTAACCCTAAACCTAAACCTAACCCGAACCCGAACCCTAACCCTAACCCTAACCCGAACCCTAACCCTAACCCTAACCGAAACCCTAACCCCTTACCGAACCCGAACCCGTATCCTAATCCTAACCCGAACCCTAACCCTAACCCTAACCCGAACCCTAACCCTAACCCGAACCCTAACCCTAACCCTAACCCGAACCCTAACCCGAACCCTAACCCGAACCCGAACCCTAACCCTAACCCGAACCCTAACCCAAACCCTAACCCGAACCCTAACCCGAAACCTAACCCGAACCCTAACCCGAACCCTAACCCTAACCCTAACCCGAACCCTAACCCGAACCCTAACCCTAACCCTAACCTGAACACTACCCCTAAACCTAACCCTAACCCTAACCCTAACCCGAACCCTAACCCTAACCCTAACCCTAACCCGAACCCAAACCCTAACCCTAAACCGAACCCTAACCTCTAACCTTAACCCGAACCCGAACCCTAACCCGAACCCGAACCCTAACCCTAACCCGAACCCGAATTCTAACCCTAACCCGAACCCGAAACCGAACACTAACCCTAACCCGAACCCGAACCCTAACCCTAACCCGAACCCTAACCCTAACCCGAACCCTAACCCTACCCCTAACCCTAACCCGAACCCGAACCCTAACCCGAACACTAACCCGAACCCTAACCCTAACCCTAACCCTAACCCTAACCAGAACCCTAACACTTACCCTAACCCTAACCCTAACCCGAACCCTAACCCTAACCCTAACCCGAACCCTAACCCGAACCCTAACCGGAACCCTAACCCTAACCCTAACCCGAACCCTAAACCTAACCTTAACCCGAACCCTAACCCTAACCCTAACTCGAACCCGAACCTGAACCCTAACTCTAACACTAACCCTAAACCTAACACTAACCCCTAAACCAAACCCTAACACTAAACCTAACACTAAAACCTAACCCTAACCCGAACCCTAACCCTAACCCTAACCCTAACCCTAACCCAAACCCTAACCCTAAACTTAACCCTAACCCTAACCCTAACCTTAATCCTAACCCGAACCCTAACCCTAACCCCAAACCTAACCCTAACCCGAACCCTAACCGTAACCCTAACCCGAACCCTAACCCGAAACCTAACCCTAACCCTAACCCTAACCCTAACACTAACCCTAACCCCTAACCCTAACCCCAACCCTAACCCTAACCCGAACCATAACCCTAACCCTAACCTGAACCCTAAACCTAAACCGAACCCGAACCCTAAACCGAACCCTAACCCAAACCCTAACCCGAACCCTAACCCGAACCCTAACCCGAACCATAACCCGAACCCGAAACCTAACCCTAACCCGAACACTAACCCTAAACCTAACCCTAACCTTAACCAAACCCTAACCCTAACCCTAACCCTAACCCTAACCTGAACCCTAACCCTAACCCTAACCCGAACCCGAACCCTAACCCTAAACCTAACCCTAACCCTAACCCAAAACCTAACCCTAACCCGAACCCGAACCCTAACCCTAACCCTAACCCTAACCCTAACCCGAACCCTAACCCTAAACCTAACCCGAACCCTAACCCCTAACCCTAACCCCAAACCTAACCCTAACCCGAACCATAACCCTAACCCTAACACGGACCCTAACCCTAAACCGAACCCGCACCCTTACCCTAACCCGAACCCTAACCCAAAACCTAACCCGAACCCCAACCCGAACCCTAACCTGAACCCAAACCCGAACCCTAACCCTAACCCTAACCCGAACCTAACCCGAACACTAACCTTAACCCTAACCCGAAACTAATCCTACACCTATCCCTAAACCTAACCCGAACCCTAACCCTAACCATAACCCTAACCCTAACCCTAACCCTAACACTAACCCGAAACCTAACCCAAACCCTAACACGAACCCTAACCCTAACCAGAACACGAACCCTAACCCTAACCCGAACCCGAATTCTAACCCTAACACGAACCCGAACCCGAAAACTAACCCTAACCCTAAACCGAACCCTAACCCTAACCCGAACCCTAACCCTAACCGGAACCCTAACCCTACCCCCAACCCTAACCCGAAACCGAAACCTAACCCGAACCCTAACCTGAACCCTAACCCAAAACCGAACCCTAACCCTAACCCGAACCCTAACCCTAACCCGAACCCTAACCCTAACCCTAACCCTAACCCTAACCCTAACCCAAAACCTAACCCGAAACCTAACCCTAAACCTAACCCGAACCCTAACCCGAACCCTAACCCGAACCCTAAACCTTACCCTAACCCGAACCCTAACCCTAACCCGAACACTAACCCTAACACTAACCCGAACCCTAACCCGTACCCTAACCCTAACTCTAACCCTAACCCTAACCCCTAACCCTAACCCTTACCCTAACCCTAACCCTAAAACCTAACCCTAACCCGAACCCTAATCCTAAACCTAACCCTAACCCTAACCCGAACCCTAACCCTAAACTTAACCCTAACCCTAACCCTAACCCTAACCCGAACCCGAACCCTACACCTAAACCTAACCCTAAACCTAACCCTAACCCGAACCCTAACCCTAACCCTAAACCTAACCCTAACCCATAACCCTAACCACAACCCTAACCCTAACCCGAACAATAACCCTAACCCTAACCCGAACCCTAACCCTAACCCGAACCCTAACCCTAACCCGAACCCTAACCCGAACCCTAACCCGAACCCCAACCCTAACCCTAACCCGAACATGAACCCTAAACCTAACCCTAACCCGAACCCTAACCCTAACCCGAACCCTAACCCTAATCCTAACCCTAACCCGAACCCTAACCCTAAACCTAACCCGACCCCTAACCCGAACCCTAACACGAACCCTAACCCTAACCCTAACCCGAACCCAAACCCTAACCCTAACACTAACTCGAACCCTAACCCTAACCCGAAACCTAACCCTAACCCTAACACGAACCCTAACCCTAAACCGAATCCGAACCTTAACCCTAACCCGAAACCTAACCCGAACCCAACCCTAACCCGAACCCTAACCCTAACCCTAATCCGAACCCGAAACCTAAACCTACCCTGAACCCTAACCCTAAACCTAACCCAAACCCTAAACCTTACCCTAACCCTAACCCGAACCCGAAACCTAACCCTAAACCTAATCCTAACCCTACCCCTAACCCTAACCCGAACCCTAACCCTAACCCGAACACTAACCCTAACACTAACCCGAACCCTAACCCGTACCCTAACCCTAACCCTAACCCTAACCCTAACCCTAACCCCTAACCCTAACCCTTACCCTAACCCTAACCCTAAAACCTAACCCTAACCCGAACCCTAATCCTAAATCTAACCCTAACCCTAACCCGAACCCTAACCCTAAACTTAACCCTAACCCTAACCCTAACCCTAACCCGAACCCGAACCCTACACCTAACCCTAACCCTAAACCTAACCCTAACCCGAACCCTAAACCTAACCCTAAACCTAACCCTAACCCATAACCCTAACCACAACCCTAACCCTAACCCGAACAATAACCCTAACCCTAACCCGAACCCTAACACTAACCCGAACCCTAACCCTAACCCGAACCCTAACCCGAACCCTAAACCGAACCCCAACCCTAACCCTAACCCGAACATGAACCCTAAACCTAACCCTAACCCGAACCCTAACCCTAACCCGAACCCTAACCCTAACCCTAACCCTAACCCTAACCCGAACCCTAACCCTAAACCTAACCCGACCCCTAACCCGAACCCTAAAACGAACCCTAACCCTAACCCTAACACGAACCCGAACCCTAACCCTAACACTAACTCGAACCCTAACCCTAACCCGAAACCTAACCCTAACCCTAACACGAACCCTAACCCTAAACCGAACCCGAACCTTAACCCTAACCCGAAACCTAACCCGAACACAACCCTAACCCGAACCCTAACCCTAACCCTAATCCGAACCCGAAACCTAAACCTACCCTGAACCCTAACCCTAAACCTAACCCAAACCCTAAACCTTACCCTAACCCTAACCCGAACCCGAACCCTAACCCTAAACCTAATCCTAACCCTACCCCTAACCCTAACCCGAACCCTAAACCTAACCCTAACCCGAACCCTAACCCGAACCCTAACCGGAACCCTAACCCTAACCCTAACTCGAACCCTAACCCTAACCCTAACCCGAACCCTAACCCTAACCCTAACCCGAACCCTAACCTGAACCCTAACACTAACACTAACCCTAACCCTAACCCTAACCCCTAACGCAAACCATAACCCTAACCCTAACACTAAAACCTAACCCTAACCCGAACACTAACCCTAACCCTAACCCTAACCCTAACCCGAACCCTAACCCTAACCCCAAACCTAACCCTAACCCGAACCCTAACCCTAAGCCTAACCCGAACCCTAACCCGAAACCTAACCCTAACCCTAACCCTAACCCTAAACCTAACCCTAACCCCTAACCCTAACCCCAACCCTAACCCTAACACGAACCATAACCCTAACCCTAACCTGAGCCCTAAACCTAAACGGAACCCGATCCCGAACCCTAACCTGAACCCTAACCCAAACCCTAACCCGAACCCTAACCCAAACCCTAATCCTAACCCTAACCCGAACCCTAACACTAACCCTAACCCGAACCCGAACCCTAACCCTAACCCTAACCCTAACCCGAACCCGAACCCTAACCCTAACCCGAACCCTAACCCGAACCCTAACCGAACCCCAACCCTAAACCTAACCCGAACATGAACCCTAAACCTAACCCTAACCTGAACCCTAACCCTAACCCGAACCCTAACCCTAACCCTAACCCTAACCCGAACCCTAACCCTAAACCTAACCCGACCCCTAACCCGAACCCTAACCCGAACCCTAACCCGAACCCTAACCGGAACCCTAACCCTAACCCTAACCCTAACCCGAACCCTAACCCTAACCCTAACCCGAACCCTAACCCTAACCCTAACCCGAACCTTAACCTGAACCCTAACACTAACACTAACCCTAACCCTAACCCTAACCCCTAACGCAAACCATAACCCTAACCCTAACACTAAAACCTAACCCTAAACCGAACCCTAACCCTAACCCTAACCCTAACCCTAACCCGAACCCTAACCCTAAACTTAACCCTAACCCTAACCCTAACCCTAACCCTAACCCTAACCCGAACCCTAACCCTAACCCCAAACCTAACCCTAACCCGAACCCTAACCCTAAGCCTAACCCGAACCCTAACCCGAAACCTAACCCTAACCCCTAACCCTAACCCCAACCCTAACCCTAACACGAACCATAACCCTAACCCTAACCTGAACCCTAAACCTAAACGGAACCCGAACCCGAACCCTAACCCGAACCCTAACACTAACACGAACCCTAACCCTAACCCTAACCCCTAACGCAAACCATAACCCTAACCCTAACACTAAAACCTAACCCGAACCCTAACCCTAACCCTCACCCGAACCCTAACCCGAACCCTAACCCGAACCCTAACCCTAAACCTAACTCTAACCCTAACCCTAACCCTAAACCTAACCCGAACCCTAACCCGAACACTAACCCTAACCCTAACCCTAACCCGAACCCTAAACCTAACCCGAACCCTAACCCGAAACCTAACCCGAACCCTAACCCTAACCCTAACCCGAAACCTAACCCTAAACCGAACCCTAACCCTAACACTAACCCGAACCCTAACCCGAACCCTAACCCTAACCCTAACCCTAAACCTAACCCCTAACCCTAACCCTTACCCTAACCCTAACCCTAAAACCTAACCCTAACACGAACCCTAACCCTAAACCTAACCCTAACCCTAACCCGAACCCTAACCCTAAACTTAACCCTAACCCTAACCCTAACCCTAACCCTAACCCTAACCCCAACCCGAACCCTACACCTAACCCTAACCCTAAACCTAACCCTAACCCGAACCCTAACCCTAACCCTAACCCTAACCCTAACCCTAACCCATAACCCTAACCACAACCCTAACCCTAACCCGAACCATAACCCTAACCCTAACCCGAACCCTAACCCTAACCCGAACCCTAACCCTAACCCTAACCCTAAACCGAACCCTAACCCGAAACCCAACCCTAACCCTAACCCAAACCCGAACCCTAAACCTAACCCTAACCCGAACCCTAACACTAACCCGAACCCTAACCCTAACCCTAACCCTTACCCGAACCCTAACCCTAAACCTAACCCGACCCCTAACCCGAACCCTAACACGAACCCTAACACTAACCCTAACCCGAACCCGAACCCTAACCCTAACACTAACTCGAACCCTAACCCTAACCCGAAACCTAACACTAACCCTAACCCGAACACTAACCCTAAACCGAAACCGAACCTTAACCCTAACCCGAAACCTAACCCGAACCCAACCCTAACCCGAACCCTAACCCTAACCCTAATCCGAACTCGAAACCTAAACCTACCCTGAACCCTAACCCTAAACCTAACCCTAACCCTAACCCCTAACACAAACCCTAACCCTAACCCGAAACCTAAACCTAAACCTAACCCTA
>JAVLSZ010000008.1:77780000-77782500 GCA_032313775.1 Urocyon cinereoargenteus
AACCCTAACCCGAACAATAACCCTAACCCTAACCCGAACCCTAACCCTAACCCGAACCCTAACCCTAACCCGAACCCTAACCCGAACCCTAAACCGAACCCCAACCCTAACCCTAACCCGAACATGAACCCTAAACCTAACCCTAACCCGAACCCTAACCCTAACCCGAACCCTAACCCTAACCCTAACCCGAACCCTAACCCTAAACCTAACCCGACCCCTAACCCGAACCCTAAAACGAACCCTAACCCTAACCCTAACACGAACCCGAACCCTAACCCTAACACTAACTCGAACCCTACCCTAACCCGAAACCTAACCCTAACCCTAACACGAACCCTAACCCTAAACCGAACCCGAACCTTAACCCTAACCCGAAACCTAACCCGAACACAACCCTAACCCGAACCCTAACCCTAACCCTAATCCGAACCCGAAACCTAAACCTACCCTGAACCCTAACCCTAAACCTAACCCAAACCCTAAACCTTACCCTAACCCTAACCCGAACCCGAACCCTAACCCTAAACCTAATCCTAACCCTACCCCTAACCCTAACCCGAACCCTAAACCTAACCCTAACCCGAACCCTAACCCGAACCCTAACCGGAACCCTAACCCTAACCCTAACCCGAACCCTAACCCTAACCCTAACCCGAACCCTAACCCTAACCCTAACCCGAACCCTAACCTGAACCCTAACACTAACACTAACCCTAACCCTAACCCTAACCCCTAACGCAAACCATAACCCTAACCCTAACACTAAAACCTAACCCTAACACGAACACTAACCCTAACCCTAAACCTAACCCTAACCCGAACCCTAACCCTAACCCCAAACCTAACCCTAACCCGAACCCTAACCCTAAGCCTAACCCGAACCCTAACCCGAAACCTAACCCTAACCCTAACCCTAACCCTAAACCTAACCCTAACCCCTAACCCTAACCCCAACCCTAACCCTAACACGAACCATAACCCTAACCCTAACCTGAGCCCTAAACCTAAACGGAACCCGAACCCGAACCCTAACCCGAACCCTAACCCAAACCCTAACCCGAACCCTAACCCAAACCCTAATCCTAACCCTAACCCGAACCCTAACACTAACCCTAACCCGAACCCGAACCCTAACCCTAACCCTAACCCTAACCCGAACCCGAACCCTAACCCTAACCCGAACCCTAACCCGAACCCTAAACCGAACCCCAACCCTAACCCTAACCCGAACTTGAACCCTAAACCTAACCCTAACCTGAACCCTAACCCTAACCCGAAACCTAACCCTAACCCTAACCCTTACCCGAACCCTAACCCTAAACCTAACCCGACCCCTAACCCGAACCCTAACCCGAACCCTAACCCGAACCCTAACCGGAACCCTAACCCTAACCCTAACCCGAACCCTAACCCTAACCCTAACCCGAACCCTAACCCTAACCCTAACCCGAACCTTAACCTGAACCCTAACACTAACACTAACCCTAACCCTAACCCTAACCCCTAACGCAAACCATAACCCTAACCCTAACACTAAAACCTAACCCTAACCCGAACCCTAACCCTAACCCTAACCCTAACCCTAACCCGAACCCTAACCCTAAACTTAACCCTAACCCTAACCCTAACCCTAACCCGAACCCTAACCCTAACCCCAAACCTAACCCTAACCCGAACCCTAACCCTAAGCCTAACTCGAACCCTAACCCGAAACCTAACCCTAACCCCTAACCCTAACCCCAACCCTAACCCTAACACGAACCATAACCCTAACCCTAACCTGAACCCTAAACCTAAACGGAACCCGAACCCGAACCCTAACCCGAACCCTAACACTAACACGAACCCTAACCCTAACCCTAACCCCTAACGCAAACCATAACCCTAACCCTAACACTAAAACCTAACCCGAACCCTAACCCTAACCCTCACCCGAACCCTAACCCGAACCCTAACCCGAACCCTAACCCTAAACCTAACTCTAACCCTAACCCTAACCCTAAACCTAACCCGAACCCTAACCCGAACACTAACCCTAACCCTAACCCTAACCCGAACCCTAAACCTAACCCGAACCCTAACCCGAAACCTAACCCGAACACTAACCCTAACCCTAACCCGAAACCTAACCCTAACCCGAACCCTAACCCTAACACTAACCCGAACCCTAACCCGAACACTAACCCTAACCCTAACCCTAAACCTAACCCCTAACCCTAACCCTTACCCTAACCCTAACCCTAAAACCTAACCCTAACCCGAACCCTAACCCTAAACCTAACCCTAACCCTAACCCGAACCCTAACCCTAAACTTAACCCTAACCCTAACCCTAACCCTAACCCTAACCCCAACCCGAACCCTACACCTAACCCTAACCCTAAACCTAACCCTAACCCGAACCCTAACCCTAACCCTAACCCTAACCCTAACCCATAACCCTAACCACAACCCTAACCCTAACCCGAACCATAACCCTAACCCTAACCCGAACCCTA
>JAVLSZ010000008.1:77792500-77795000 GCA_032313775.1 Urocyon cinereoargenteus
CCCGAACCCTAACCCTAACCCTAACCCGAACCCTAACCTGAACACTAACCCCTAACCCTAACCCGAACACGAACTCTTACCTGAACCTGAACCCTAACCCGAACCCTAACCCTAACCCTAACGCGAACCCTAACCCTAACCCGAACCTTAACCCTAACCCGAAACCGAACCCTAACCCTAACCCGAACACTAAACCTAACCCTAACCCTAACCCTAACCCGAATCCTAACCCTAACCCGAACCCTAACCCTAACCCTAACCCGACCCCGAACCCTAACCCTAACCCGAACCCGAACCCTAAACCTAACCCTAACCCGAACCCTAACCCTAACCCTAACCCGAACCCTAACACTAACCCTAACGCGAACCCTAACCCTAACCCTAACCCGAACCCTAACCCGAAACCTAACCCTAGCCCTAACTTGAACACTAACACCTAATCCTAACCCGAACCCGAACTCTTACCTGAACCTGAACCCTAACCCGAACCATAACCCTAACCCTAACGCGAACCCTAACCCTAACCCGAACCTTAACCCTAACCCGAAACCGAACCCTAACCCTAACCCGAACCCTAACCCTACCCGAACCCTAACCCTAACTTGAACCCTAACCCTAACCCTAACCCGAACCCGAACCCGAACCCTAACCCTAACCCTAACCCGAACCCTAACCCGAACCCGAACCCTAACCCTAAACCTAACCCGAACCCTAACCCGACCCTAACCCTAACCCGAAACCTAACCCTAACCCGAAACCGAACACGAACCCTAACCCGAACCCTAACCCTAACCCTAACCCTAACCCGAACCCTAACACCAACCCGAACCCTAAACCGAACCCTAACCCTAACCCTAACCCGAAGCCGAACCCTATACCTAACGCTTTCCCTAACCCTAACCCTAACCCGAAACCTAAACATAACCCTAACTCGAACCCTAACCCTAACCCGAACCCTAACCCTAAACCTAACCCGAATCCTAACCCTAACCCTAACCCGAACCCTAACCCTAATCCTAACCCTAACCCGAACCCTAACCCTAACCCTAACCCGAACCCTAACCCTAAACCTAACCCGAACAATAACCCTAACCCTAACCCGAACCCTAACCCTAACCCTAAATCTAAACCTAACCCGAACCCTAACCCTAACCCGAACCCTAACCCTAACCCTAACCCTAACCCTAACCCTAACCCTAACCCTAACCCTAAAACCTAACCCTAACCCGAACCCTAACCCTAACCCTAACCCTAACCCGAACCCGAACCCTAACCCTAACCGTAACCCGAACACTAACCCTAATCCTAACCCTAACCCGAACCCTAACCCTAAACCTAACCCTAACCCTAACACTAACCCGAACCCGAACCCTAACCCTAACCCTAACCCGAACCCGAACCCTAACCCGAATCCTAACCCTAACCCGAACCCTAACCCTAACCCGAACCCGAACCCTAACCCTAACCCGAACCCTAACCCGAATTCTAACCCTAACCCTAACCCGAACCCTAAGATGAATGCAAACCCGAACCCTAAACCGAACCCTAACCCTAACCCTAACCCGAACCCTAACCCGAACCCTAACCCTAACCCTAACCCGAACCCTAAACATAACCCTAACCCTAACCCGAACCCGAACCCTAACCCTAAACCGAAACCTAACCCTAACCCTAACCCTAACCCGAACCCTAACCCTAACCCTAACTTGACCCCTAACCCGAACCCTAACACAAACCCTAACCCTAACCCTAATCGTATCCGATCCCTAACCCTAATCCTAACCCGAACCCTAACCCTAACACTAACCCGAACCCTAACCCTAACCCGAACCCGAACCCTAACCCTAACCCGAAACCTAACCCGAACCCAACACTAACCCGAACCCTAACCCTAAACCGGACCCTAACCCTAACCCTAACCCTAACCCGAAACCTAAACCTAACCCGATCCCTAACCCTAAACCTAACCCGAACCCTAAACCTAACCCTAACCCGAACCCTAACCGTAACCCGAACCCTAACCCTAACCCTAACCCGAACCCTAACCCTTACCCGAACACTAACCCTAACCCTAACCCGAACCTTAACCCGAACCCTAAGCCTAACTTGAACACTAACCCCTAACCCTAAACCAAACCCGAACTCTTACCTGAACCCGAACCCTAACCCTAACCCTAACCCGAAACCTAACCCTAAACCTAACCCTAACCCTAACCCTAACCCGAAACCTAACACTAACCCTAACTCTAACCCTAAACCTAACCCTAACCCGAAACCTAACCCTAACCCGAACCCTAACCCTAACACTAACTCGAACCCTAACCCTAACCCTAACCCGAACCCAAACCCTAACACTAACCCTAACCCTAACCCTAACCCTAACCCGAACCCTAACCCTAACACTAACTCGAACCCTAACCCTAACCCTAACCCGAACCCAAACCCTAACCCTAACCCGAACCCTAACCCTAAACCGAACCCGAACCTTAACCCTGTTCCG
>JAVLSZ010000008.1:77800000-77832500 GCA_032313775.1 Urocyon cinereoargenteus
ACCCTAACCCTAACCCTAAACCTAACCCTAACCCGAACCCTAACCTTAACCCTAACCCTAACCGTACCCTAACCCTAAACCTAACACTAACCCTAAACCTAACCCTAACCCGAACCCTAAACCGAACCCTAAACCTAACCCTAACCCTAACCCGAACCCTAACCCTAACACGAACCCTAACCCGAACCGAAACCCTAACCCTAACCTGAACACTAACCCCTAACCCTAACCCGAACCCGAACTCTTACCTGAACCCGAACCCTAAACCGAACCCTAACCCTAACCATAACCCTAAGCCTAACCCGTACACTATCCCTATCCCTAACCCCTAACCCTAACCCTAACCCTAATCTAACCCTAACCCCTAACCCGTACCCTAACCCTAACCCTAACCCTAACCCTAACCCTAACCCCTAAACCTAACCCTAACCCTAACCCGTACCCTAACCCTAACCCTAAGCCTAAACCTAACTTTAACCCGTACCCTAACCATAACCCTAACCCTAAACCCTAACACTAACCCTTACCTTAACCCGTACCCTAACCCGTACCCTAACCCTAACCCGTACCCTAACCCTAACCGGTACCCTAACCCTAACCCGTACCCTAACCCTAACCCTAACCCTAACGCTAACCCGTACGCTAACCCTAACCCTAACCCTAAACCTAACCCTAACTCGTACCCTAACCCTAAACCGTACCCTAACCCTAACCCTAACCCTAACCCTAAACCCTAACCCTAACCCTAACCCGTACCCAAACCCTAACCCGTACCCTAATCCGTACCCTAACTCTAACCCTTACCCTAACCCGTACCCTAACCCGTACCCTAAACCTAACCCGTACCCTAACCCTAACCCGTACCCTAACCCTAACCCATACCCTAACCCTAACCCTAACCCGTACGCTAACCCTAACCCTAACCCTAACCCTAACCCTAACCCTAACCCGTACCCTAACCCTAAACCGTACCCTAACCCTAACCCTAACCCTAACCTTAACCCGTACCCTAACCATAACCCTAACCCTAAACCCTAACACTAACCCTTACCTTAACCCGTACCCTAACCCGTACCCTAACCCTAACCCGTACACTAACCCTAACCCGTACCCTAACCCTAACCCGTACCCTAACCCTAACCCTAACCCGTACGCTAACCCTACCCCTAACCCTAACCCTAACCCTAACCCGTACCCTAACCCTAAACCGTACCCTAACCCTAACCCTAACCCCTAACCCTAACCCTAACCCGTACCCTAACCATAACCCTAATCCGTCCCCTAAACCTAACCCATAACCTAACCCTAAAACTAACCCTAACCCCTAACCCTAACCCTAACCCGTACCCTAAGCCTAACCCTAACCCGTACCCTAACCCTAACCCGTACCTTAAGCCTAACCCTAACCCGTACCCTAACCCTAACCGGTACCCTAGCCCTAACCCTTGCCCTAACCCTACCCTAAGCCTAACACGTACCCTAACCCGTACCCAAACCCTAACCCGTACCCTAACCCGTACCCTAACCCTAACCCTTACCCTAACCCGTACCCTAACCCGTACCCTAACACTTACCCTAACCCTAACCCTAACCCTAAACCGTACCCTAACCCTAACCCCAACCCGAACCCTAACCCTAACCCTAACCAGTTCCCTAACCCTAACCCTAACCCTAACTCGTACCCTAACCCGTACCCTAACCCTAACACTAACTCTTACCCTAACACTAACCCCTAACCCCTAAACCTAACCCTAACCCTAACCCTAACCCTAACACGTATTTTAACCCTAACACTAACCCTAACCCTAAACCGTACTCTAACCATAACCCTAACCCTAACCCTAACCCGTACACTAACCCTAACCCCTAACCCTAACCCTAACCCGTACCCTAATTCTAACCCTAACCCTAACCCGTACCCTAACCCTAACCCTAACCCTAACTCGTACCCTAACCCTAACCCTAACCCGTACCCTAACCCTAACCCGTACCCAAACCCTAACCCTAACCCTAACCCGTACCCTAAACCGTACCATAACCCTAACCCGTACCCTAACCCTAACCCTAACCCGAAACCGAACCCTAACCCGAACCCTAACCCTAACCCTAACCCGAACCCTAACCCTAACCCGAACCATAACCCGAACCCTAAAACTAACCCTAACCCGAACCCTAAACCGAACCCTAACCCTAACCCTAACCCGAACCCTAACCCTAACACTAACCTGAACCCTAACCCTTACCCAAACCCTAACTCGAAACCTAACCCTAACCCTAACCCTAACCCTAACCCTAACCCCTAACCCTAACCCTAACCCGTACCCTAACCCATACCCTAACCCTAACACTAACCCTAACCCTAACCCGTACCCTAACCCTAACCCGTACCCTAACCCTAACCCTAACCCTAACCGTAACCCTGACTCTAACCCGTACCCTTAACCTAAACCTAACCCTAACCCGAACCCGAACCTGAACCCTAAACCGAAACCTAACCCGAACACTAACCCTAAACCTAACCCTAACCCTAACCCTAAACCGAACCCTAAACCTAACCCTGACTTTAAACCTAACCCTAACCCTAACCCGTACCCTAATCCTAACCCTAACCCTAACCCGTACCCTAACCCTAACCCTAACCCTAACTCGTACCCTAACCCTAAACCGTACCCTAACCCTAACCCTAACCCTAACCCTAACCCCTAACCCTAACCCTAACCCGTACCCTAACCCTAACCCTAATCCGTCCCCTAAACCTAACCCATAACCTAACCCTAAAACTAACCCTAACCCCTAACCCTAACCCTAACCCGTACCCTAAGCCTAACCCTAACCCGTACCCTAACCCTAACCGGTACCCCAGCCCTAACCCTTGCCCTAACCCTAACCCTAAGCCTAACACGTACCCTAACCCGTACCCAAACCCTAACCCGTACCCTAACCCGTACCCTAAACCTAACCCTTAACCTAACCCGTACCCTAACCCGTACCCTAACACTTACCCTAACCCTAACCCTAACCCTAAACCATACCCTAACCCTAACCCCAACCCGAACCCTAACCCTAACCCTAACCCGTTCCCTAAACCTAACCCTAACCCTAACTCGTACCCTAACCCGTACCCTAACCCTAACACTAACCCTTACCCTAACACTAACCCCTAACCCCTAAACCTAACCCTAACCCTAACCCTAACCCTAACACGTATTTTAACCCTAACACTAACCGTAACCCTAACCCTAAACCGTACCCTAACCATAACCCTAACCCTAACCCTAACCCGTACACTAACCCTAACCCCTAACCCTAACCCTAACCCGTACCCTAATCCTAACCCTAACCCTAACCCGTACCCTAACCCTAACCCTAACCCTAACTCGTACCCTAACCCTAACCCTAACCCGTACCCTAACCCTAACCCGTACCCAAACCCTAACCCTAACCCTAACCCGTACCAAAAACCGTACCATAACAAAAACCCGTACCCTAACCCTAACCCTAACCCGAAACCGAACCCTAACCCGAACCCTAACCCTAACCCTAACCCGAACCCTAACCCTAACCCGAACCATAACCCGAACCCTAAAACTAACCCTAACCCGAACCCTAAACCGAACCCTAACCCTACCCTAACCCGAACCCTAACCCTAACACTAACCTGAACCCTAACCCTTACCCAAACCCTAACTCGAAACCTAACCCTAACCCTAACCCTAACCCTACCCCTAACCCCTAACCCTAACCCTAACCCTAACCCTAACCCTAAAACCTATCCCGAAACCGAACCCTAACCCTAACCCTAACCCTAACCCTAACCCTAACCCGAACCCTTACCCTAAACCTAACCTTAACCCTAACCCTAACCCTAACACGAACCCTAACCCTAACCCTAACCCTAACCCGAAACCTAACCCTAACCCTAACCCTAACCCTAAACCTAACCCTAACCCGAACCCTAACCCTAACCCGAACCCGACCCCGAACCCTAACCCTAACCCTAACCCGAACCCTAAACCGAACCCTAACCCTAATCCTAACCCGAACCCTAACCCTAACCCTAACCCGACCCCGAACCCTAACCCTAACCCGAACCCGAACCCTAAACCTAACCCTAACCCGAACCCAAACCCTAACCCTAACCTGAACCTAACCCGAACCCTAACCCGAACCCTAACCCTAACCCTAATCCTAACCCGAACCCTAACACTAATCCTAACCCGAACCCTAACCCTAACCCGAACCCGAACCCTAACCCTAACCCTAACCCGAACCCTAACCCTAACCCGAACCCGAACCCTAACCATAACCCGAAACCTAACCCGAACCCAACCCTAACCCAACCCCTAACCCTAACCCGAACCCTAACCCTAACACTAACCCTAACCATAACCCTAACCCGAAACCTAAACCTAACCCGAACCCTAACCCTAACCCGAACCCTAACCCTAACCTGAACACTAACCCTAACCCTAACCCGAACCCTAACCCGAACCGAAACCCTAACCCTAACCTGAACACTAACCCCTAACCCTAACCCGAACCCGAACTCTTACCTGAACCCGAACCCTAAACCGAACCCTAACCCTAACCCTAACCCTAACCCTAACCCGAACCCTAACCCTAACCCTAACCCTAACCCTAACACTAACCCGAAACCTAACCATAACCCTAACCCTAACCCTAACCCCTAACCCTAACCCGAACCCTAACCCTAACCCTAAACCTAACCCTAACCCATACCCTAACCTTAACCCAAAACTAACCGTACCCTAACCCTAAACCGAACACTAACCCTAACCCTAACCCTAACCCGAACCCTAAACCGAACCCTAACCCTAACCCTAACCCTAACCCGAACCCTAACCCTAACCCTAACCCGAACCCTAACCCGAACCGAAACCCTAACCCTAACCTGAACACTAACCCCTAACCCTAACCCGAACCCGAACACTTAACTGAACCCGAACCCTAAACCGAACCCTAACCCTAACCCTAACCCTAACCCTAACCCGTACACTATCCCTATCCCTAACCCCTAACCCTAACCCTAACCCTAATCTAACCCTAACCCCTAACCCGTACCCTAACCCTAACCCTAAACCGAACCCTAACCCCTAAACCTAACCCTAACCCTCACCCGTACCCTAACCCTAACCCTAAGCCTAAACCTAACTTTAACCCGTACCCTAACCATAACCCTAACCCTAAACCCTAACACTAACCCTTACCTTAACCCGTACCCTAACCCGTACCCTAACCCTAACTCGTACCCTAACCCTAACCCATACCCTAACCCTAACCCGTACCCTAACCCTAACCCTAACCCTAACCCGTACGCTAACCCTAACCCTAACCCTAACCCTAACCCTAACTCGTACCCTAACCCTAAACCGTACCCTAACCCTAACCCTAACCCTAACCCTAACCCCTAACCCTAACTCTAACCCGTACCCAAACCCTAACCCGTACCCTAACCCGTACCCTAACTCTAACCCTTACCCTAACCCGTACCCTAACCCGTACACTAAACCTAACCCTAACCCTAAACCCTACCCTAACCCGTACCCTAACACTTACCCTAACCCTAACCCTACCCCTAAACCGTACCCTAACCCTAACCCCAACCCGAACCCTAACCCTAACCCTAACCCGTTCCCTAACCCTAACCCTACCCCTAACTCGTACCCTAACCCGTACCCTAACCCTAACCCTAACCCTTACCCTAACACTAACCCCTAACCCTAACCCGTACCCTAACCCTAACCCTAACCCTAACCCGTACCCTAACCCGTACCCTAACCCTAACCCGTACCCTAACCCGTACCCTAACCCTAAACCGTACCCTAACCCTAACCCTAACCCTAACCGTAACCCTGACTCTAACCCGTACCCTTAACCTAAACCTAACCCTAACCATAACCCTAACCCGTACCCTAACCCTAACCCTAACCCTAACCCTAACCCGTACCCTAACCCTAACCCTAACCCGTACCCTAACCCGAACCCTAACCCTAACCCTAACCCTACCCGTACCCTAACCCTAACCATACCCTAACCCTAACCCTAACCCTAACCCTAACCCGTACCCTAACCCTTACTCTAACCCGTACCCTAACCCTAACACTAACATTAACCCTAACCCTAACCCCTAACCCTTACCCAAACCCTAATCTAACCCTAACGTTTAACCCGTACCCTAACCCTAACCCTAACCTGTACACTAACCCGTACCCTAACCCTAACCCGTAACCTAACCCTAACCTTTACCCTACCCCGAACCCGTACCCTAACCCGTACCCTAATCCTAACCCTAACCCTTTCCTAACCCTAACCCTAACCCGTACCCTAAACCTAACCCTAACCCGTACCCTAACCCTAACACTAACCCTAACCCTAACGCTAACCCTAACCCTAACACGTACCTGAACCCTAACCCTAACCCGTACCCTAACCCGTACCCTAACCCTAACCCTAACCCGTACCCTAACACTAACCCTAACACTAACCCGTACCCTAAACCTAACCCGTACCCTAACCCTAACCCTAACCCTAACCCTAACCCTAACCCTACCCGTACCCTATCCCTAATCCTAACCCCTAACCCTAACCCTAACCCTAATCTAACCCTAACCCCTAACCCGTACCCTAACCCTAACCCTAACCCCTAAACCTAACCCTAACCCTAACCCGTACCCTAACCCTAACCCTAAGCCTAAACCTAACCTTAACCCGTACCCTAACCATAACCCTAACCCTAAACCCTAACACTAACCCTTACCTTAACCCGTACCCTAACCCGTACCCTAACCCTAACCCGTACCCTAAACCTAACCCGTACCCTAACCCTAACCCGTACCCTAACCCTAACCCTAACCCGTACGCTAACCCTAACCCTAACCCTAACCCTAACCCGTACCCTAACCCGTACCCTAACCCTAAACCGTACCCTAACCCTAACCTTAACCCTAACCCTAACCCCTAACCCTAACCCTAACCCGTACCCTAACCCTAACCCTAATCCGTCCCCTAAACCTAACCCATAACCTAACCCTAAAACTAACCCTAACCCCTAACCCTAACCCTAACCCGTACCCTAAGCCTAACCCTAACCCGTACCCTAACCCTAACCGGTACCCTAGCCCTAACCCTTGCCCTAACCCTAACCCTAAGCCTAACACGTACCCTAACCCGTACCCAAACCCTAACCCGTACCCTAACCCGTACCCTAAACCTAACCCTTACCCTAACCCGTACCCTAACCCGTACCCTAACACTTACCCTAACCCTAACCCTAACCCTAAACCGTACCCTAACCCTAACCCCAACCCGAACCCTAACCCTAACCCTAACCCATTCCCTAACCCTAACCCTAACCCTAACTCGTACCCTAACCCGTACCATAACCCTAACACTAACCCTTACCCTAACACTAACCCCTAACCCCTAAACCTAACCCTAACCCTAACCCTAACCCTAACACGTATTTTAACCCTAACACTAACCCTAACCCTAACCCTAAACCGTACCCTAACCATAACCCTAACCCTAACCCTAACCCGTACACTAACCCTAACCCCTAACCCTAACCCTAACCCGTACCCTAATCCTAACCCTAACCCTAACCCGTACCCTAACCCTAACCCTAACCCTAACTCGTACCCTAACCCTAACCCTAACCCGTACCCTAACCCTAACCCGTACCCAAACCCTAACCCTAACCCTAACCCGTACCCTAAACCGTACCATAACCCTAACCCATACCCTAACCCTAACCCGAAACCGAACCCTAAACCGAACCCTAACCCTAACCCTAACCCGAACCCTAACCCTAACCCGAACCATAACCCGAACCCTAAAACTAACCTTAACCCGAACCCTAAACCGAACCCTAACCCTAACCCTACCCGAACCCTAACACTAACACTAACCTGAACCCTAACCCTTACCCAAACCCTAACTCGAAACCTAACCCTAACCCTAACCCTAACCCTAACCCTAACCCCTAACCCTAACCCTAACCCTAACCCTAACCCTAAAACCTATCCCGAAACCGAACCCTAACCCTAACCCTAACCCTAACCCTAACCCGAACCCTTACCCTAAACCTAACCTTAACCCTAACCCTAACCCTAACACGAACCCTAACCCTAACCCTAACCCTAACCCGAACCCTAACCCTAATCCTAACCCTAACCCTAAACCTAACCCTAACCCGAACCCTAACCCTAACCCCAACCCGACCCCGAACCCTAACCCTAACCCTAACCCGAACCCTAACCCTAACCCGAACCGACCCCGAACCCTAACCCTAACCCTAACCCGAACCCTAAACCGAACCCTAACCCTAATCCTAACCCGAACCCTAACCCTAAACCTAACCCGACCCCGAACCCTAACCCTAACCCGAACCCGAACCCTAACCCTAACCCGAACCCGACCCCGAACCCTAACCCTAACCCTAACCCGAACCCTAAACCGAACCCTAACCCTAATCCTAACCCGAACCCTAACCCTAACCCTAACCCGACCCCGAACCCTAACCCTAACCCGAACACGAACCCTAAACCTAACCCTAACCCGAACCCTAACCCGTACCCTAAACCGTACCATAACCCTAACCCGTACCCTAACCCTAACCCTAACCCGAAACCGAACCCTAACCCGAACCCTAACCCTAACCCTAACCCGAACCCTAACCCTAACCCGACCATAACCCGAACCCTAAAACTAACCCTAACCCGAACCCTAAACGGAACCCTAACCCTAACCCTAACCCGAACCCTAACCCTAACACTAACCTGAACCCTAACCCTTACCCAAACCCTAACTCGAAACCTAACCCTAACCCTAACCCTAACACTAACCCCTAACCCTAACCCTAACCCTAACCCTAACCCTAAAACCTATCCCGAAACCGAACCCTAACCCTAACCCTAACCCTAACCCTAACCCGAACCCGAACCCTTACCCTAAACCTAACCTTAACCCTAACCCTAACCCTAACACGAACCCTAACCCTAACCCTAACCCTAACCCGAACCCTAACCCTAACCCTAACCCTAACCCTAAACCTAACCCTAACCCGAACCCTAACCCGAACCCGAACCCGACCCCGAACCCTAACCCTAACCCTAACCCGAACCCTAAACCGAACCCTAACCCTAATCCTAACCCGAACCCTAACCCTAACCCTAACCCGACCCCGAACCCTAACCCTAACCCGAACCCGAACCCTCAACCTAACCCTAAACCGAACCCAAACCCTAACCCTAACCTGACCCTAACCCGAACCCTAACACGAAACCTAACCCTAACCCTAATCCTAACCCGAACCCTAACCCTAATCCTAACCCGAACCCTAACACTAACCCGAACCCGAACCCTAACCCTAACCCTAACCCGAACCCTAACCCTAACCCGAACCCGAACCCTAACCATAACCCGAAACCTAACCCGAACCCAACCCTAACCCGACCCCTAACCCTAACCCGAACCCTAACCCTAACACTAACCCTAACCATAACCCTAACCCGAAACCTAAACCTAACCCGAACCCTAACCCTAAACCTACCCCGAACCCTAACCCTAACCCTAAACCGAACCCTAACCGTAACCCGAACCCTAACCCTAACCCTAACCCGAACCCTAACCCTAACCTGAACACTAACCCTAACCCTAACCCGAACCCTAACCCGAACCGAAACCCTAACCCTAACCTGAACACTAACCCCTAACCCTAACCCGAACCCGAAATCTTACCTGAACCCGAACCATAAACCGAACCCTAACCCTAACCCTAAACCTAACCCTAACCCGAACCCTAACCCTAACCCTAACCCTAACCCTAACCCTAACCCGAAACCTAACCATAACCCTAACCCTAAACCTAACCCCTAACCCTAACCCGAACCCTAACCCTAACCCTAAACCTAACCCTAACCCGAACCCTAACCTTAACCCTAACCCTAACCGAACCCTAACACTAAACCTAACACTAACCCTAACCCTAACCCTAACCCGAACCCTAAACCGAGCCCTAACCCTAACCCTAACCCTAACCCGAACCCTAACCCTAACCCTAACCCGAACCCTAACCCGAACCGAAACCCTAACCCTAACCTGAACACTAACCCCTAACCCTAACCCGAACCCGAACTCTTACCTGAACCCGAACCCTAAACCGAACCCTAACCCTAACCCTAACCCTAACCCTAACCCGTACACTATCCCTATCCCTAACCCCTAACCCTAACCCTAACCCTAATCTAACCCTAACCCCTAACCCGTACCCTAACCCTAACCCTAACCCTAACCCCTAAACCTAACCCTAAACCTAACCCGTACCCTAAACCTAACCCTAAGCCTAAACCTAACTTTAACCCGTACCCTAACCATAACCCTAACCCTAAACCCTAACACTAACCCTTACCTTAACCCGTACCCTAACCCGTACCCTAACCCTAACCCGTACCCTAACCCTAACCTGTACCCTAACCCTAACCCGTACCCTAACCCTAACCCTAACCCTAACCCTAACCCTAACCCGTACGCTAACCCTAACCCTAACCCTAACACTAACCCTTAATCGTACCCTAACGCTAAACCGTACCCTAACCCTAACCCTAACCCTAACCCTAACCCCTAACCCTAACCCTAACCCGTACCCAAACCCTAACCCGTACCCTAACCCGTACCCTAACTCTAACCCTTACCCTAACCCGTACCCTAACCCGTACACTAAACCTAACCCTAACCCTAAACCGTACCCTAACCCGTACCCTAACACTTACCCTAACCCTAACCCTACCCCTAAACCGTACCCTAACCCTAACCCCAACCCGAACCCTAACCCTAACCCTAACCCGTTCCCTAACCCTAACCCTAACCCTAACTCGTACTCTAAACCGTACCCTAACCCTAACCCTAACCCTTACCCTAACACTAACCCCTAACCCTAACCCGTACCCTAACCCTAACCCTAACCCTAACCCGTACCCTAACCCGTACCCTAACCCTAACCCTAACCCTAACCCGTACCCTAACCCTAACCCGTACCCTAACCCTAACCCTAACCCTAACCGTAACCCTGACTCTAACCCGTACCCTTAACCTAACCCTAACCCTAACCATAACCCTAACCCGTACCCTAACCCTAACCCTAACCATAACCCTAACCCTAACCGTACCCTAACCCTAACCCTAACCCTAACCCGTACCCTAACCCTAACCCTAACCCGTACCCTAACCCGAACCCTAACCCTAACCCTAACCCTACCCGTACCCTGACCCTAACCATACCCTAACCTTAACCCTAACCCTAACCCTAACCCGTACCCTAACCCTTACTCTAACCCGTACCCTAACCCTAACACTAATATTAACCCTAACCCTAACCCCTAACCCTAACCCAAAACCTAATCTAACCCTAACGTTTAACCCGTACCGTAACCCTAACCCTAACCTGTACCCTAACCCGTACCCTAACCCTAACCCGTAACCTAACCCTAACCTTTACCCTAACCCGAACCCGCACCCTAACCCGTACCCTAATCCTAACCCTAACCCTTTCCTAACCCTAACCCTAACCCGTACCCTAAACCTAACCCTAACCCGTACCCTAACCCTAACACTAACCCTAACCCTAACGCTAACCCTAACCCTAACACGTACCTGAACCCTAACCCTAACCCGTACCCTAACCCGTACCCTAACCCTAACCCTAACCCGTACCCTAACACTAACCCTAACACTAACCCGTACCCTAACCCTAACCCGTACCCTAACCCTAACCCTAACCCTAACCCTAACCCTAACCCTACCCGTACCCTATCCCTAATCCTAACCCCTAACCCTAACCCTAACCCTAATCTAACCCTAACCCCTAACCCGTACCCTAACCCTAACCCTAACCCCTAAACCTAACCCTAACCCTAACCCGTACCCTAACCCTAACCCTAAACCTAAACCTAACCTTAACCCGTACCCTAACCATAACCCTAACCCTAAACCCTAACACTAACCCTTACCTTAACCCGTACCCTAACCCGTACCCTAACCCTAACCCGTACCCTAACCCTAACCCGTACCCTAACCCTAACCCGTACCCTAACCCTAAACCTAACCCGTACGCTAACCCTAACCCTAACCCTAACCCTAACCCTAACCCGTACCCTAACCCTAAACCGTACCCTAACCCTAACCCTAACCCTAACCCTAACCCCTAACCCTAACCCTAACCCGTACCCTAACCCTAACCCTAATCCGTCCCCTAAACCTAACCCATAACCTAACCCTAAAACTAACCCTAACCCCTAACCCTAACCCTAACCCGTACCCTAAGCCTAACCCTAACCCGTACCCTAACCCTAACCGGTACCCTAGCCCTAACCCTTGCCCTAACCCTAACCCTAAGCCTAACACGTACCCTAACCCGTACCCGAACCCTAACCCGTACCCTAACCCGTACCCTAACCCTAACCCTTACCCTAACCCGTACCCTAACCCGTACCCTAACACTTACCCTAACCCTAACCCTACCCCTAAACCGTACCCTAACCCTAACCCCAACCCGAACCCTAACCCTAACCCTAACCCGTTCCCTAACCCTAACCCTAACCCTAACTCGTACCCTAACCCGTACCCTAACCCTAACCCTAACCCTTACCCTAACACTAACCCCTAACCCTAACCCGTACCCTTACCCTAACCCTAACCCTAACCCGTACCCTAACCCGTACCCTAACCCTAACCCTAACCCTAACCCGTACCCTAACCCTAACCCGTACCCTAACCCTAACCCTAACCCTAACCGTAACCCTGACTCTAACCCGTACCCTTAACCTATCCCTAACCCTAACCATAACCCTAACCCGTACCCTAACCCTAACCCTAACCCTAACCCTAACCCTAACCGTACCCTAACCCTAACCCTAACCCTAACCCTAACCCTAACCCGTACCCTAACCCTAACCCTAACCCGTACCCTAACCCGAACCCTAACCCTAACCCTAACCCTACCCGTACCCTAACCCTAACCATACCCTAACCCTAACCCTAACCCTAACCTTAACCCGTACCCTAACCCTTACTCTAACCCGTACCCTAACCCTAACACTAATATTAACCCTAACCCTAACCCCTAACCCTAACCCAAAACCTAATCTAACCCTAACGTTTAACCCGTACCGTAACCCTAACCCTAACCTGTACCCTAACCCGTACCCTAACCCTAACCCGTAACCTAACCCTAACCTTTACCCTAACCCGAACCCGCACCCTAACCCGTACCCTAATCCTAACCCTAACCCTTTCCTAACCCTAACCCTAACCCGTACCCTAAACCTAACCCTAACCCGTACCCTAACCCTAACACTAACCCTAACCCTAACGCTAACCCTAACCCTAACACGTACCTGAACCCTAACCCTAACCCGTACCCTAACCCGTACCCTAACCCTAACCCTAACCCGTACCCTAACACTAACCCTAACACTAACCCGTACCCTAACCCTAACACGTACCCTAACCCTAACCCTAACCCTAACCCTAACCCTAACCCTACCCGTACCCTATCCCTAATCCTAACCCCTAACCCTAACCCTAACCCTAATCTAACCCTAACCCCTAACCCGTACCCTAACCCTAACCCTAACCCCTAAACCTAACCCTAACCCTAACCCGTGCCCTAACCCTAACCCTAAGCCTAAACCTAACCTTAACCCGTACCCTAACCATAACCCTAACCCTAAACCCTAACACTAACCCTTACCTTAACCCGTACCCTAACCCGTACCCTAACCCTAACCCGTACCCTAACCCTAACCCGTACCCTAACCCTAACCTGTACCCTAACCCTAACCGAACCCGTACGCTAACCCTAACCCTAACCCTAACACTAACCCTAACCCGTACCCTAACCCTAACCCCTAACCCTAACCCTAAACCGTACCCTAACCCTAACCCTAATCCGTCCCCTAAACCTAACCCATAACCTAACCCTAAAACTAACCCTAACCCCTAACCCTAACCCTAACCCGTACCCTAAGCCTAACCCTAACCCGTACCCTAACCCTAACCGGTACCCTAGCCCTAACCCTTGCCCTAACCCTAACCCTAAGCCTAACACGTACCCTAACCCGTACCCAAACCCTAACCCGTACCCTAACCCGTACCCTAACACTAACCCTTACCCTAACCCGTACCCTAACCCGTACCCTAACACTTACCCTAACCCTAACCCTAACCCTAAACCGTACCCTAACCCTAACCCCAACCCGAACCCTAACCCTAACCCTAACCCGTTCCCTAACCCTAACCCTAACCCTAACTCGTACCCTAAACCGTACCCTAACCCTAACACTAACCCTTACCCTAACACTAAACCCTAACCCCTAAACCTAACCCTAACCCTAACCCTAACCCTAACACGTATTTTAACCCTAACACTAACCCTAACCCTAACCCTAAACCGTACCCTAACCATAACCCGAACCCTAACCCTAACCCGTACACTAACCCTAACCCCTAACCCTAACCCTAACCCGTACCCTAATCCTAACCCTAACCCTAACCCGTACCCTAACCCTAACCCTAACCCTAACTCGTACCCTAACCCTAACCCTAACCCGTACCCTAACCCTAACCCGTACCCAAACCCTAACCCTAACCCTAACCCGTACCCTAAACCGTACCATAACCCTAACCCGTACCCTAACCCTAACCCTAACCCGTACCCGTACCCTAACCCTAACCCATACCCTAACCCAAACCCTAACCCGTACCCTAACCCGTACCCTAACCGTAACCCATACCCTAACCCTAACCCATACCCTAACCCTAACACTAAACCTACCCCTAACCCTAAACCTAACCCGTACCCTAACCCTAACCCTAACCCTTTCCTAAACCTAACCCTAACCCTACCCCTAACCCTAACCCGTATCCTAAACCGTAGCCTAAACCTAACCCGTACCCTAACCCTTACCCTAACCCTAACCCCTAACCCCTAACCCTAACCCTAACCCTAACCCGTACCTTAACCGTAACCCTAACACTAACCCATACCTTAACCCGTACCCTAACCATAACCCTAACCCGTACCCTAAACCTAACCCTAACCCTAACCCAAACCCTAACCCTTTCCTAACCCTAACCCTAACCCTAACCCGTACCCTAACCCTAACCCTAACCCTAACCCTAAACCTAACCCTAACCCGTACCCTTACCCTAACCCTAACCCTAACCCTAATCCGTACCCTAACCCGTACCCTAACCCGTACACTAACAATAACCCTAACCCTAAACCTAACCCGTACCCTAAACCTAACACTAACCATAACACTAACCCTAACCCGTACCCTAACACTAACCCTAACCCTAACACTAACCCATACACTAACCCTAACCCCTATCGCTAACCCTAACCCGTACCCTAACCTAACACTAACCCTAAACCATACCCTAAACCTAACCCTAACAATAACCCGTACCCTAACCCTAACCCGTACCATAACCCTAACCCTAACCCGTACCCTAACCCTAAACCTAACCCTAAACCTAACCCATACTCTTACCCGTACCCTAACCCTAAACGGTACCCTAACCCTAACCCTAACCCGTACCCTAACCATAACACTAACACTAACCCTAACCCTAACTCTAACCCTAAACCTAACACGTACCCTAACCCTAACCCTAACCCGTACCCTAACCCGTACCCTAACCCTAACACTAACCCGTACCTTAACCGTAACCCTAACCCTAACCCGTACCCTAACCCTAAACCTAACCCTAACCCTAACCCGTACCCTATCCCTAACACTAACCACTAACCCTAACCCTAACCCTAACCCTAATCTAACCCTAACCCCTAAACCGTACCCTAACCCTAACCCTAACCCTAACCCCTAACCCTAACCCTAACACTAACCCCTAACCCTGAAACTAACCCTAACCCGTACCCTAACCCTAACCCTAACCCCTAAACCTAACCCTAACCCTAACCTTAACCCGTACCCTAACACTAACCCTAATCCTAAACCTAACCCTAAACCTTACCCTAACCATAACCCTAACCCTAACCCCTAACCCTAAACCTTACCCTAACCCGTACCCTAACCCGTACCCTAACCCTAACCCGTACCCTAGCCCTAACCCGTACCCTAACCCTAACCCTAACCCTAAACCTAACCCTAACCCGTACCCTAACCCTAACCCATACCCTAACACTAACCCTAACCCTAACCCTAACCCTAACCTCTAACCCTAACCCTAACCCGTACCCTAACCCTAACCCCAATCCGTCCCCTAACCCTAACCCGTACCCTAAACCTAACCCTAACCCTAACCCTAACCCTAACCCGTACCCTAACCCTAACCCATAACCTAACCCTAACCCTAACCCCTAACCCTAACCCAAACCCATACCCTAAGCCTAACCCTAATCCATACCCTAACCCTAAACGGTTCCGTAACCCTAACCCTTGCCCTAACCCTAAACCTAACCCGTACGCTAACCCGTACCCTAACCCTAACCAGTACCATAACCCGTACCTTAACCCTAACCCTTACCCTAACCCTAACCCTAAACCGTACCCTAAACCTAACCCTAACCCTTACCCGTACCCTAACCCGTACCCTAACCCTTACCCTAACCCTAACCCTAACCCTAACCCGTACCCTAACCCTACCCCGTACCCTAACCCTAACCCTAACCCTAACCCGTACCCTAACCCTAACCCGTACCCTAACCCTAACTCTTAACCCTAACCCGTACCCTAACCCTTACCCTAACCCTAACCCTAACCCTAACCCGTACCCTAAACCTACCCCGTACACTAACCCTAACCCTAACCCTAACCCGTACCCTAACCCTAACCCGTACCCTAACCCTAACTCTTAACCCTAACCCGTACCCTAAACCTAACCCTAACCCTAATCCTAACCCTAACCCTAACACTAACCCGTACCCTAACCCGTACCGTAACCTAACCCGTACACTAAACTTAACCCGTACCCTAACCCTAACCCTAACCCTAACCCTAACCCGTACCCTAACACTAACCCGAACCATTTCCTAAACCTAACCCTCACCCTAACCCTAACGCTAACCAGTACCCTAACCCGTACCCTAACCCTAACCCGTAATCTAACCCTAACCCTAACCCTAACCCTAACCCGATCCCGAACCCTAACCCGAATCCTAACCCTAACCCTAACCCGAACCCTAACCCTAACCCGAACCCGAACACTAACCCTAACCCGAACCCTAACCCGAACTCTAACCCGAATCCTAACCCGAACCCTAACACGAACGCTAACACGAACCCTAAACCGAACCCTAACCCTAACCCTAACCCGAACCCTAACCCGAACCCTAACCATAACCCTAACCCGAACACTAACCCTAAGCCTAACCCGACCCCGAACCCTAAACCTAACCCGAACCCGAGCCCTAAACCTAACCCTAACCCGAACCCAAACCCTAACCCTAACCTGACCCTAACCCGAACCCTAACACGAACCCTAACCCTAACCGTAATCCTAACCCGAACCCTAACCCTAACCCTAACCCGAACCCTAACCCTAACCCGAACCCGAACCCTAACCCTAACCCTAACCCGAACCCTAACCCTAACCCGAACCCGAACCCTAACCCTAACCCGAAACCTAACCCGAACCCAACCCTAACCCAACCCCTAACCCTAACCCGAACCCTAACCCTAACACTAACACTAACCCTAACCATAACCCTAACCCGAAACCTAAACCTAACCCGAACTCTAACCCTAAACCTAACCCGAACCCTAACCCTAACCCTAAACCGAACCCTAACCGTAACCCGAACCCTAACCCTAACCCTAAACCGAACCCTAACCCTAACCTGAACACTAACCCTAAACCTAACCCGAACCCTAACCCGAACCCTAACACTAACCCTAACCTGAACACTAACCCCTAACCCTAACCCGAACCCGAACTCTTACCTGAACCCGAACCCTAATCCGAACCCTAACCCTAACCCTAACCCTAACCCTAACCCGAACCCTAACCCTAACCCTAACCCTAATCCTAACCCTAACCCGAAACCTAACCATAACCCTAACCCTAACCCTACCCCTAACCCTAACCCGAACCCTAACCCTAACGCTAAACCTAACCCTAACCCGAACCCTAACCTTAACCCTAACCCTAACCCTAACCCTAAACCTAACACTAACCCTAACCCTAACCCTAACCCGAACCCTAAACCGAACCCTAACCCTAACCCTAACCCTAACCCGAATCCTAACCATAACCCTAACCCGAACCCTAACCTGAACACTAACCCTTAACCCTAACCCGAACCCGAACTCTTACCCGAACCCGAACCCTAACCCGAACCCGAACCCGAACCCGAACCCTAAACCTAACCCGAACGCTAACCCGAACCCTAACCCTAACCCTAACACGAACACTAACCCTAACCCGAACCCTAACCCGAAACCTAACCCGAACCCTAACCCTAACCCTTACCCGAAACCTAACCCGAACACTAACCCTAACCGTAACCCGAACCCTAACCCTAATCCTAACCCAAACCCTAAACCTAACCCTAACCCTAACCCGTACCCTATCCCTAACACTAACCACTAACCCTAACCCTAACCCTAACCCTAATCTAACCCTAAACCCTAAACCGTACCCGAACCCTAACCCTAACCCTAACACTAACCCTAACCCTAACCCCTAACCCTAACCCTAACCCTAACCCCTACCCTGAAACTAACCCTAACCCGTACCCTAACCCTAACCCTAACCCCTAAACCTAACCCTAACCCTAACCCTAACCCGTACCCTAACACTAACCCTAATCCTAAACCTAACCCTAAACCTTACCCTAACCATAACCCTAACCCTAACCCCTAACCCTAAACCTTACCCTAACCCGTACCCTAACCCGTACCCTAACCCTAACCCGTACCCTAGCCCTAACCCGTACCCTAACCCTAACCCTAACCCTAAACCTAACCCTAACCCGTACCCTAACCCTAACCCGTACCCTAACACTAACCCTAACCCTAACCCTAACCCTAACCTCTAACCCTAACCCTAACCCGTACCCTAACCCTAACCCTAATCCGTCCCCTAACCCTAACCCGTACCCTAAACCTAACCCTAACCCTAACCCTAACCCGTACCCTAACCCTAACCCATAACCTAACCCTAACCCTAACCCTAACCCCTAACCCTAACCCAAACCCATACCCTAAGCCTAACCCTAATCCATACCCTAACCCTAACCGGTACCGTAACCCTAACCCTTGCCCTAACCCTAAACCTAACCCGTATGCTAACCCGTACCCTAACCCTAACCAGTACCCTAACCCGTACCTTAACCCTAACCCTTACCCTAACCCTAACCCTAAACCATACCCTAAACCTAACCCTAACCCTTACCCGTACCCTAACCCGTACCCTAACCCTTACCCTAACCCTAACCCTAACCCTAACCCGTACCCTAACCCTACCCCGTACCCTAAACCTAACCCTAACCCTAACACGTACCCTAACCCTAACCCATACCCTAACCCTAACTCTTAACCCTAACCCGTACCCTAAACCTAACCCTAACCCTAATCCTAACCCTAACCCTAACAATAACCCGTACCCTAACCCGTACCGTAACCTAACCCGTACACTAAACTTAACCCGTACCCTAACCCTAACCCTAACCCTAACCCGTACCCTAACACTAACCCTAACCATTTCCTAAACCTAACCCTCACCCTAACCCTAACGCTAACCAGTACCCTAACCCGTACCCTAACCCTAACCCGTACTCTAACCCTAACCCTAACCCTAACACTAACCCGTACCCTAACTCTAACCCTTACCCTAAACCTAACACTAACACTAACCCGTACACTAACCCTAACCCGTACCCTAAACCGTACCCTAACCCGTACCCTAACCCTAACCCGTACCCTAACCCTATCCCTAAACCGTACCCTAACCCTAACCCTAACCCTAAACCTAACCCTAACCCTAACACTAACCCTAACCCTAAACCTCAACCGTACGCTAAACCTAACCCTAACACGTACCATAATCCTAACCAGTACCGTAACCCTAACCCTAACCCGTACCCTAACACTAACACTAACCCTAACCCTAACCCTAACCCTAACCCGTACCCTAAACCTAACCCTAAATCTAACCCGTACCCTAACCCGTACCCTAACCCGTACCCTAACCCTAACCCGTACCCTAACACTAACCCGTACCCTAACCCTAACCCGTACCCTAACCCTAACCCTAACACTAACCCTAAGCCTAAACACTAACCCTAACCCTAAAGCATACCCTAACCCTAACCCTAACCCTAAACCTAACCCTAAACATAACCCGTATCCTAACCCTAACCCTAACCCTAACCCTAACCCTTACACTAAACCTAACCCTAACCCATACCATAACCCTAACCCGTACCCTAACGCTAACCCTAACCCGTACCCTAACCCTAACCCAAACCCGTACCCTAACCCTAACCCTAACCCTAAACCTAACCCTAACCCTAAAACTAACCCGAACCCTAACCCTAAACCTAACCCTAACCCTAACCCTAACTCTAACCCTAACACGTACCCTAACCATAACCCGAACCATAACCCTAACCCTAACCCATACCCTAACCCTAACCCTAACCCGTACTCTAACCCGTACCCTTACCCTAAACCGTACCCTAACCCTAGCCCTAAAACGTACCCTAACCCTAACCCTAAACCTAACCCTAACCCTAACATGTACCCTAACCCTAACCCTAACCCGTACCCTAACCCTAACCCTAACCCGTACCGTAACCCGTACCCCAAACCTAACCCTAACCCGTACCCTAACCCTAACCCGTACCCTAACCTTAACCCAAACTCTAACGCTAACCCTAACCAGTACCCTACCACTAACCCTAACCCTAACCCTAACCCATACCCTACCCCTAACCCTAACCCATACCTAACCCTAACTCTAACCCGTACCCTAACCCTAAACCAAACCCTAACCCTAACCCGAACCCGTACCCTAACCCGTACCCTAACCTAACCCGTACCCTAAACTTAACCCGTACCCTAACCCTAACCCTAACCCTAACCCGTACCCTAACCCTAACCCTAACCATTTCCTAAACCTAACCCTCACCCTAACCCTAATGCTAACCCGTACCCTAACCCGTACCCTAACCCTAACCCGTACTCTAACCCTAACCCTAACCCTAACCCTAACCCTAACCCGTACCCTAAACCTAACCCTTACCCTAACCCTAACAGTAACACTAACCCGTACACTAACCCTAACCCGTACCCTAAACCATACCCTAACCCGTACCCTAACCCTAACCCTAACCCTAAACCTAACACCTAACCCCTAACTCTAACACTAACCCTATCCCTAACCCGTACCCTAACCCTAAACCTAACCCTAACCCTTACCCGTACCCTAACCCTAACCCTAACCCTAACCCTAACCAGAACCCTGACCCTAACCCTAACACTAACACTAACCCGAACCCTAAACCTAACCCTAACCCGAACCCTAAACCTAACCCGAACCCTAAACATAACCCGAACCCTAACCCTTACCCTAACCCTAACCCTAACCCGAACCCTAACCCGAACCCTAACCCGAACCCTAAACCTAACCCTAAACCGAACCCGAACACTAACCCGAACCCGAACCCTAACCCGAACACTAACCCTAAACCGAACCCTAACCCTAACGCGAACCCTAACCCGAACCCAAACCCTAACCCTAAACCGAACCCGAACCCTAACCCGAAACCGAACCCTAACCCGAACCCTAACCCTAACCCTAACCCTAACCTGAACACTAACCCTAACCCAAACCCTAACTCGAACCCTAACCCTAACCCTAACCCTAACCCTAACCCATCCCTAAAACCTAACCCTAACCCGAACCCTAACCCTAACCCTAACCCTAACCCTAACCCGAACCCTTACCCTAAACCTAACCTTAAACCTAACCCTAACCCTAACTCGAACCCTAACCCTAACCCTAACCCTAAACCTAACCCTAACCCGAACCCTAACCCTAACCCTAACCCTAACCCTAACCCTAAACCTAACACTAACCCGAACACTAACCCTAACCCTAACCCTAACCCGATCCCGAACCCTAACCCGAATCCTAACCCTAACCCTAACCCGAACCCACCCCTAACCCGAACCCGAACACTAACCCTAACCCGAACCCTAACCCGAACTCTAACCCGAATCCTAACCCGAAACCTAACACGAACGCTAACCCGAACCCTAAGCCGAACCCTAACCCTAACCCTAACCCGAACCCTAACCCGAACCCTAACCATAACCCTAACCCGAACCCTAACCCTAAGCCTAACCCGACGCCGAACCCTAACCCTAACCCGAACCCGAGCCCTAAACCTAACCCTAACCCGAACCCAAACCCTAACCCTAACCTGACCCTAACCCGAACCCTAACACGAACCCTAACCCTAACCGTAATCCTAACCCGAACCCTAACCCTAACCCTAACCCGAACCCTAACCCTAACCCGAACCCGAACCCTAACCCTAACCGTAACCCGAACCCTAACCCTAACCCGAACCCGAACCCTAAACCTAACCCGAAACCTAACCCGAACCCAACCCTAACCCAACCCCTAACACTAACCCGAACCCTAACCCTAACACTAACACTAACCCTAACGATAACCCTAACCCGAAACCTAAACCTAACCCGAACTCTAACCCTAAACCTAACCCGAACCCTAACCCTAACCCTAAACCGAACCCTAACCGTAACCCGAACCCTAACCCTAACCCTAAACCGAACCCTAACCCTAACCTGAACACTAACCCTAACCCTAACCCGAACCCTAACCCGAACCCTAACCCTAACCCTAACCTGAACACTAACCCCTAACCCTAACCCGAACCCGAACTCTTACCTGAACCCGAACCCTAATCCGAACCCTAACCCTAACCCTAACCCTAACCCTAACCCTAAACCGAACCCTAACCCTAACCCTAATCCTAACCCTAACACGAAACCTAACCATAACCCTAACCCTAACCCTACCCCTTACCCTAACCCGAACCCTAACCATAACGCTAAACCTAACCCTAATCCGAACCCTAACCTTAACCCTTACCCGAACCCTAACCCTAAACCTAACACTAACCCTAACCCTAACCCTAACCCGAACCCTAAACCGAACCCTAACCCTAACCCTAACCCTAAACCGAATCCTAACCATAACCCTAACCCGAACCCTAACCTGAACACTAACACCTAACCCTAACCCGAACCCGAACTCTTACCCGAACCCGAACCCTAACCCGAACCCGAACCCGAACCCGAACCCTAAACCTAACCCGAACGCTAACCCGAACCCTAACCCTAACCCTAACACGAACACTAACCCTAACCCGAACCCTAACCCGAAACCTAACCCGAACCCTAACCCTAACCCTTAACCGAAACCTAACCCGAACACTAACCCTAACCGTAACCCGAACCCTAACCCTAACCCTAACCCAAACCCTAACCCGAACCCTAACCCTAACCCTAACTCTAACCCGAACCCTAACCCTAACCCTAACCGGAACCATAACCCTAACACTAAACCGAAACTGAACCCTAACCCTAACCCTAACCCTAACCCGAAACCTAACCCGAACCCTAACCCGAACCCGAACCCTAAACCTAACGGGAACCCGACCCCTAACCGTAACCGAACCCGAACCCCAACACTAACCCGAACCCTAACCCTAAACCTAACCCTAACCCGAACCCTAACCCTAACCCTAACCCGACCCCTAACCCGAACCCTAACACGAACCCTAACCCTAACCCTAACCCTAACCCGAACCTTAACCCTAACCCGAAACCGAACCCTAACCCTAACCCGAACCCTAACCCTAACCCGAACCCTAACCCTAACCTGAACCCTAACCCTAACCCTAACCCGAACCCGAACCCGAACCCTAAACCTAACCCTAACCCGAAACCTAAACCGAACCCGAAACCTAACGCTAACCCTAACCTGAACCCTAACCCTAACCCTAACCCGACCCTAACCCTAACCCGAAACCTAACCCTAACCCGAAACCGAACCCGAACCCTAACCCGAACCCTAACCCTAACCCTAACCCTAACCCGAACCCTAACCCCAACCCGAACCCTAACCCGAACCCTAACCCTAAGCCTAACCCGAAGCCGAACCCTATACCTAACGCTTACCCTAACCCTAACCCTAACCCGAAACCTAAACCTAACCCTAACCCGAACCCTAACCCTAACCCGAACCCTAACCCTAACCCTAACCCGAATCCTAACCCTAACCCTAACCCGAACTCTAACCCGAACCCTAACCCTAACCCTAAACCTAACCCGAACCCTAACCCTAACCCTAACCCGAACCCGAACCCTAACCCTAACCCTAACCCGAACAATAACCCTAACCCTAACCCGAACCCTAACCCTAAACCTAACTCTAAACCTAACCCGAACCCTAACCCTAACCCTAACCCTAACCCCTAACCCTAACCCTAACCCTAACCATAACCTTAACCCTAAAACCTAACCCTAACCCGAACCGTAACCCTAACCCTAACCCTAAAACCAAACCCTAACCCGAACCCTAACCCCAACCCTAACCTTAACCCTAACCCTAACAAGAACCCTAACCCAAACCCTAACCCTAACCCTAACACTAACACTAACCCGAACCCTAACCCTAACCCTAAACCGAACCCGAACCCTAACCCTAACCCTAACCTTAACCCGAACCCTAACCCTAACCCTAACCCGAACCCTAACACTAACCTTAACCCGAAACATAACCCTAACACTAACCCGAACCCTAACCCTAACCCTAACCCTAACCCGAACCTAACCCTAACCCTAACCTGAACCTTAACCCTAACCCGAACCCTAAACCTAACCCGAACCCTAATCCTAACCCTAACACTAACCCTAACCCCTAACCCTAACCCTAACCCTAACCCTAACCCTAACCCTAAAACCTAACCCTAACCCGAACCCTAACCTGAACACTAACACCTAACCCTAACCCGAACCCGAACTCTTACCCGAACCCGAACCCTAACCCGAACCCGAACCCGAACCCGAACCCTAAACCTAACCCGAACGCTAACCCAAACCCTAACCCTAACCCTAACACGAACACTAACCCTAACCCGAACCCTAACCCGAAACCTAACCCGAACCCTAACCCTAACCCTTAACCGAAACCTAACCCGAACACTAACCCTAACCGTAACCCGAACCCTAACCCTAACCCTAACCCAAACCCTAACCCGAACCCTAACCCTAACCCTAACTCTAACCCGAACCCTAACCCTAACCCTAACCGGAACCATAACCCTAACACTAAACCGAAACTGAACCCTAACCCTAACCCTAACCCTAACCCGAAACCTAACCCGAACCCTAACCCGAACCCGAACCCTAACCCTAACGGGAACCCGACCCCTAACCGTAACCGAACCCGAACCCCAACACTAACCCGAACCCTAACCCTAAACCTAACCCTAACCCGAACCCTAACCCTAACCCTAACCCGACCCCTAACCCGAACCCTAACACGAACCCTAACCCTAACCCTAACCCTAACCCGAACCTTAACCCTAACCCGAAACCGAACCCTAACCCTAACCCGAACCCTAACCCTAACCCGAACCCTAACCCTAACCTGAACCCTAACCCTAACCCTAACCCGAACCCGAACCCGAACCCTAAACCTAACCCTAAACCGAACCCTAAACCGAACCCGAACCCTAACGCTAACCCTAACCTGAACCCTAACCCTAACCCTAACCCGACCCTAACCCTAACCCGAAACCTAACCCTAACCCGAAACCGAACCCGAACCCTAACCCGAACCCTAACCCTAACCCTAACCCTAACCCGAACCCTAACCCCAACCCGAACCCTAACCCGAACCCTAACCCTAAGCCTAACCCGAAGCCGAACCCTATACCTAACGCTTACCCTAACCCTAACCCTAACCCGAAACCTAAACCTAACCCTAACCCGAACCCTAACCCTAACCCGAACCCTAACCCTAACCCTAACCCGAATCCTAACCCTAACCCTAACCCGAACTCTAACCCGAACCCTAACCCTAACCCTAAACCTAACCCGAACCCTAACCCTAACCCTAACCCGAACCCTAACCCTAACCCTAACCCGAACAATAACCCTAACCCTAACCCGAACCCTAACCCTAAACCTAACTCTAAACCTAACCCGAACCCTAACCCTAACCCTAACCCTAACCCTAACCCCTAACCCTAACCCTAACCCTAACCATAACCTTAACCCTAAAACCTAACCCTAACCCGAACCGTAACCCTAACCCTAACCCTAAAACCAAACCCTAACCCGAACCCTAACCCCAACCCTAACCTTAACCCTAACCCTAACAAGAACCCTAACCCAAACCCTAACCCTAACCCTAACACTAACACTAACCCGAACCCTAACCCTAACCCTAAACCGAACCCGGACTCTAACCCTAACCCTAACCTTAACCCGAACCCTAACCCTAACCCTAACCCGAACCCTAACACTAACCTTAACCCGAAACATAACCCTAACACTAACCCGAACCCTAACCCTAACCCTAACACTAACCCGAACCTAACCCTAACCCTAACCTGAACCTTAACCCTAACCCGAACCCTAAACCTAACCCGAACCCTAATCCTAACCCTAACACTAACCCTAACCCCTAACCCTAACCCTAACCCTAACCCTAACCCTAAACCTAAAACCTAACCCTGACCCGAACCCTAACCCTAACCCTAACCCTAACCCTAACCCTAACCCTAACCCGAACCCGAACCATAACCCTAACATTAACCCGAACACTAACCCTAATCCTAACCCTAACCCGAACCCTAACCCTAACCCTAATCCTAACCCTAACCCGAACCCTAAACCTAACACTAACCCTAACCCGAACCCAAACCCTAACCCGAATCCTAACCCTAACCCGAACCCTAACCCTAACCCGAACCCGAACCCTAACCCTAACCCGAACCCTAACCCGAATTCTAACCCTAACCCTAACCCAAACCCTAAGACGAATGCAAACCCGAACCCTAAACCGAACCCTAACCCTAACCCTAACCCGAACCCTAACCTGAACCCTAACCCTAACCCTAACCCGAACCCTAACCCTAACCATAACCCTAACCCTAACCCGAACCCGAACCCTAACCCTAACCCGAAACCTAACCCTAACCCTAACCCTAACCCGAACCCTAACCCTAAACCTAACTTGACCCCTAACACGAACCCTAACACAAACCCTAACCCTAACCCTAATCCTAACCCGATCCCTAACCCTAACCCTAACCCGAACCGTAAGCCTAACCCTAACCCGAACCCTAACCCTAACCCGAACCCGAACCCTAACCCTAACCCGAAACCTAACCCGAACCCAAACCTAATCCGAACCCTAACCCTAACCCGAACCCTAACCCTAACCCTAACCCGAAACCTAAACCTAACCCGAACCCTAACCCTAAATCTAACCCGAACCCTAACCCTAACCCTAACCCGAACCCTAACCGTAACCCGAACCCTAACCCTAACCCTAACCCGAACCCTAACCCTTACCCGAACACTAACCCTAACCCTAACCCGAACCGTAACCCGAACCCTAACCCTAACTTGATCACTAACCCCTAACCCTAACCCGAACCCGAACTCTTACCTGAACCCGAACCCTAACCCGAACCCGAACCCGAACCCTAACCCGAACCCGAACCCGATCCCTAACCCTAACCCTAACCCGAACCCTAACCGTAACCCGAAACCTAACCCTAACCCTAACCCGAACCCTAACCCTTACCCGAACACTAACCCTAACCCTAACCCTAACCCTAACCCTAACCCGTACCCTAAACCTAACCCTAAATCTAACCCGTACCCTAACCCGTACCCTAACCCGTACCCTAACCCTAACCCGTACCCTAACACTAACCCGTACCCTAACCCTAACCCGTACCCTAACCCTAACCCTAACACTAACCCTAAGCCTAAACACTAACCCTAACCCTAAAGCATACCCTAAACCTAACCCTAACCCTAAACCTAACCCTAAACATAACCCGTATCCTAACCCTAACCCTAACCCTAACACTAACCCTTACACTAAACCTAACCCTAACCCATACCATAACCCTAACCCGTACCCTAACGCTAACCCTAACCCGTACCCTAACCCTAACCCAAACCCGTACCCTAACCCTAACCCTAAACCTAAACCTAACCCTAACCCTAAAACTAACCCGAACCCTAACCCTAAACCTAACCCTAACCCTAACCCTAACTCTAACCCTAACACGTACCCTAACCATAACCCGAACCATAACCCTAACCCTAACCCATACCCTAACCCTAACCCTAACCCTAACCCGTACTCTAACCCGTACCCTTACCCTAAACCGTACCCTAACCCTAGCCCTAAAACGTACCCTAACCCTAACCCTAAACCTAACCCTAACCCTAACATGTACCCTAACCCTAACCCTAACCCGTACCCTAACCCTAACCCTAACCCGTACCGTAACCCGTACCCCAAACCTAACCCTAACCCGTACCCTAACCCTAACCCGTACCCTAACCTTAACCCAAACTCTAACACTAACCCTAACCAGTACCCTACCACTAACCCTAACCCTAACCCTAACCCATACCCTACCCCTAACCCTAACCCATACCTAACCCTAACTCTAACCCGTACCCTAACCCTAAACCAAACCCTAACCCTAACCCGAATCCGTACCCTAACCCGTACCCTAACCTAACCCGTACCCTAAACTTAACCCGTACCCTAACCCTAACCCTAACCCTAACCCGTACCCTAACCCTAACCCTAACCATTTCCTAAACCTAACCCTCACCCTAACCCTAATGCTAACCCGTACCCTAACCCGTACCCTAACCCTAACCCGTACTCTAACCCTAACCCTAACCCTAACCCTAACCCGTACCCTAAACCTAACCCTTACCCTAACCCTAACAGTAACACTAACCCGTACACTAACCCTAACCCGTACCCTAAACCATACCCTAACCCGTACCCTAACCCTAACCCTAACCCTAAACCTAACACCTAACCCCTAACACTAACACTAACCCTATCCCTAACCCGTACCCTAACCCTAAACCTAACCCTAACCCTAACCCGTACCCTAACCCTAACCCTAACCCTAACCCTAACCAGAACCCTGACCCTAACCCTAACACTAACACTAACCCGAACCCTAAACCTAACCCTAACCCGAACCCTAAACCTAACCCGAACCCTAAACATAACCCGAACCCTAACCCTTACCCTAACCCTAACCCTAACCCGAACCCTAACCCGAACCCTAACCCGAACCCTAACCCTAACCCTAAACCGAACCCGAACACTAACCCGAACCCGAACCCTAACCCGAACACTAACCCTAACCCGAACCCTAACCCTAACGCGAACCCTAACCCGAACCCAAACCCTAACCCTAAACCGAACCCGAACCCTAACCCGAAACCGAACCCTAACCCGAACCCTAACCCTAACCCTAACCCTAACCTGAACACTAACCCTAACCCAAACCCTAACTCGAACCCTAACCCTAACCCTAACCCTAACCCTAACCCATCCCTAAAACCTAACCCTAACCCGAACCCTAACCCTAACCCTAACCCTAACCCGAACCCTTACCCTAAACCTAACCTTAAACCTAACCCTAACCCTAACTCGAACCCTAACCCTAACCCTAACCCTAACCCTAACCCGAACCCTAACCCTAACCCTAACCCTAACCCTAACCCTAAACCTAACACTAACCCGAACACTAACCCTAACCCTAACCCTAACCCGATCCCTAACCCTAACCCGAATCCTAACCCTAACCCTAACCCGAACCCTAACCCTAACCCGAACCCGAACACTAACCCTAACCCGAACCCTAACCCGAACTCTAACCCGAATCCTAACACGAAACCTAACACGAACGCTAACCCGAACCCTAAACCGAACCCTAACCCTAACCCTAACCCGAACCCTAACCCGAACCCTAACCATAACCCTAACCCGAACCCTAACCCTAAGCCTAACCCGACCCCGAACCCTAAACCTAACCCGAACCCGAGCCCTAAACCTAACCCTAACCCGAACCCAAACCCTAACCCTAACCTGACCCTAACCCGAACCCTAACACGAACCCTAACCCTAACCGTAATCCTAACCCGAACCCTAACCCTAACCCGAACCCTAACCCTAACCCGAACCCGAACCCTAACCCTAACCGTAACCCGAACCCTAACCCTAACCCGAACCCGAACCCTAAACCTACCCGAAACCTAACCCGAACCCAACCCTAACCCAACCCCTAACACTAACCCGAACCCTAACCCTAACACTAACACTAACCCTAACGATAACCCTAACCCGAAACCTAAACCTAACCCGAACTCTAACCCTAAACCTAACCCGAACCCTAACCCTAAACCTAAACCGAACCCTAACCGTAACCCGAACCCTAACCCTAACCCTAAACCGAACCCTAACCCTAACCTGAACACTAACCCTAACCCTAACCCGAACCCTAACCCGAACCCTAACACTAACCCTTACCTGAACACTAACCCCTAACCCTAACCCGAACCCGAACTCTTACCTGAACCCGAACCCTAATCCGAACCCTAACCCTAACCCTAACCCTAACCCTAACCCTAACCCGAACCCTAACCCTAACCCTAATCCTAACCCTAACCCGAAACCTAACCATAAACCTAACCCTAACCCTACCCCTAACCCTAACCCGAACCCTAACCATAACGCTAAACCTAACCCTAATCCGAACCCTAACCTTAACCCTTACCCGAACCCTAACCCTAAACCTAACACTAACCCTAACCCTAACCCTAACCCGAACCCTAAACCGAACCCTAACCCTAACCCTAACCCTAAACCGAATCCTAACCATAACCCTAACCCGAACCCTAACCTGAACACTAACACCTAACCCTAACCCGAACCCGAACTCTTACCCGAACCCGAACCCTAACCCGAACCCGAACCCGAACCCGAACCCTAAACCTAACCCGAACGCTAACCCGAACCCTAACCCTAACCCTAACACGAACACTAACCCTAACCCGAACCCTAACCCGAAACCTAACCCGAACCCTAACCCTAACCCTTAACCGAAACCTAACCCGAACACTAACCCTAACCGTAACCCGAACCCTAACCCTAAACCTAACCCAAACCCTAACCCGAACCCTAACCCTAACCCTAACTCTAACCCGAACCCTAACCCTAACCCTAACCGGAACCATAACCCTAACACTAAACCGAAACTGAACCCTAACCCTAACCCTAACCCTAACCCGAAACCTAACCCAAACCCTAACCCGAACCCGAACCCTAACCCTAACGGGAACCCGACCCCTAACCGTAACCGAACCCGAACCCCAACACTAACCCGAACCCTAACCCTAAACCTAACCCTAACCCGAACCCTAACCCTAACCCTAACCCGACCCCTAACCCGAACCCTAACACGAACCCTAACCCTAACCCTAACCCTAACCCGAACCTTAACCCTAACCCGAAACCGAACCCTAACCCTAACCCGAACCCTAACCCTAACCCGAACCCTAACCCTAACCTGAACCCTAACCCTAACCCTAACCCGAACCCGAACCCGAACCCTAAACCTAACCCTAACCCGAACCCTAACCCGAACCCGAACCCTAACGCTAACCCTAACCTGAACCCTAACCCTAACCCTAACCCGACCCTAACCCTAACCCGAAACCTAACCCTAACCCGAAACCGAACCCGAACCCTAACCCGAACCCTAACCCCAACCCGAACCCTAACCCGAACCCTAACCCTAAGCCTAACCTGAAGCCGAACCCTATACCTAACCCTAACACTAACCCTAACCCCTAACCCTAATCCTAACCCTAACCCTAACCCTAACCCTAAAACCTAACCCTAACCCGACCCTAACCCTAACCCGAAACCTAACCCTAACACTAACCCGAACCCTAACCCTAACCCTAACCCTAACCCTAACCCTAACCCTAACCCGAACCTAACCCTAAACCTAACCTGAACCTTAACCCTAACCCGAACCCTAAACCTAACCCGAACCCTAATCCTAACCCTAACACTAACCCTAACCCCTAACCCTAATCCTAACCCTAACCCTAACCCTAACCCTAAAACCTAACCCTGACCCGAACCCTAACCCTAACCCTAACCCTAACCCTAACCCTAACCCGAACCCGAACCATAACCCTAACCTTAACCCGAACACTAACCCTAATCCTAACCCTAACCCGAACCCTAACCCTAACCCTAATCCTAACCCTAACCCGAACCCTAAACCTAAAACTAACCCTAACCCGAACCCAAACCCTAACCCGAATCCTAACCCTAACCCGAA
>JAVLSZ010000008.1:77850000-77852500 GCA_032313775.1 Urocyon cinereoargenteus
ACCCTAACACTAACCCTAACCCTAACCCGAACCCTTACCCTAAACCTAACCATAACCCTAACCCTAACCCTAACCCGAACACTAACCCTAACCCTAACCCTAACCCGAACCCTAACCCTAACCCTAACCCTAACCTTAAACCTAACCCTAACCCAAACCCTAACCCTAAGCCGAACCCGAACACTAACCCTAACCAGAACCCTAACCCGAACTCTAACCCGAATCCTAACCCGAACCCTAACACGAACGCTAACCCGAACCCTAAACCGAAACTTAACCCTAACCCTAACCCGAACCCTAACCCGAACCCTAACCCTAACCCTAAACCGAACCCGAACCCTAACCCGAAACCGAACCCTAACCCGAACCCTAACCCTAACCCTAACCCGAACCCTAACCCTAACCCGAAACCTAACCCGAACCCTAAAACTAACCCTAACCCGAACCCTAAACCGAACCCTAACCCTAACCCTAACCCGAACCCTAACGTTAACACTAACCTGAACCATAACCCTAACCCAAACCCTGACTCGAACCCTAACCCTAACCCGAACCCTAAACATAACCCGAACCCTAACCCTTCCCCTAACCCTAACCCTAACACCTAAACCTAACCCTAAGCATAACACTAACACTAACCCTAAAACCTAACCCTAACCCGAACCCTAACCCTAACCCTAACCCTAACACTAACAAGAACCCTAACCCAAACCCTAACCCTAACCCTAACCCTAAACCTAACCCGAACCCTAACCCTAACCCTAAACCGAACCCGAACCCTAACCCGAACCCGAACCCTAAACCTAACCCTAAACCGAACCCGAACCCTAACCCGAACCGGAACCCTAACCCGAACCCTAACCCTAACCCGAACCCTAACCCTAAACCGAACCCTAACCCGAACCCTAACCCTAACCCTAAACCGAACCCGAACCCTAACCCGAAACCGAACCCTAACCCGAACCCTAACCCTAACCCTAACCCGAACCCTAAACCTAACCCGAACCCTAACCCGAACCCTAACCCTAACCCTAAACCGAACCCTAAACCTAACCCGAACCCTAACCCTAACCCTAACCCTAACCCTAACCCTAACCCTAACCCGAACCTGAACACTAACCCTAACCCGAACCCTAACCCGAACTCTAACCCGAATCCTAACCCGAACCCTAACACGAACGCTAACCCGAACCCTAAACCGAACCCTAACCCTAACCCTAACCCGAACCCTAAACCGAACCCTAACCCTAATCCTAACCCGAACCCTAACCCTAACCCAAACCCGACCCCGAACCCTAACCCTAACCCGAACCCGAACCCTAAACCTAACCCTAACCCGAACCCAAACCCTAACCCTAACCTGACCCTAACCCGAACCCTAACACGAACCCTAAACCTAACCCTAATCCTAACCCGAACCCTAACCCTAATCCTAACCCGAACCCTAACCCTAACCCGAACCCGAACCCTAACCCTAACCCTAACCCGAACCCTAACCCTAACCCGAACCCGAACCCTAACCATAACCCGAAACCTAACCCGAACCCAATCCTAACCTGACCCCTAACCCTAACCCGAACCCTAACCCTAACACTAACCCTAACCATAACCCTAACCCGAAACCTAAACCTAACCCGAACCCTAACCCTAACCCTAAACCTAACCCGAACCCTAACCCTAACCCTAAACCGAACCCTAACCGTAACCCGAACCCTAACCCTAACCCTAACCCGAACCCTAACCCTAACCTGAACACTAACCCTAACCCTAACCCGAACCCTAACCCGAACCGAAACCCTAACCCTAACCTGAACACTAACCCCTAACCCTAACCCGAACCCGAACACTTACCTGAACCCGAACCCTAAACCGAACCCTAACCTTAACACTAACCCTAACCCTAAACCGAACCCTAACCCTAACCCTAACCCTAACCCTAACCCTAACCCGAAACCTAACCATAACCCTAACCCTAACCCTAACCCCTAACCCTAACCCGAAACCTAACCCTAACCCTAAACCTAACCCTAACCCGAACCCTAACCTTAACCCTAACCCTAACCGTACCCTAACCCTAAACCTAACACTAACCCTAACCCTAACCCTAACCCGAACCCTAAACCGAACCCTAACCCTAACCCTAACCCTAACCCGAACCCTAACCCTAACCCTAACCCGAACCCTAACCTGAACACTAACCCCTAACCCTAACCCGAACCCGAAATCTTACCTGAACCAGAACCCTAACCCGAACCCGAACCCGAACCCTAAACCTAAACCGAACGCTAACCCGAACCCTAACCTAACACTAACACGAACCCTAACCCTAACCCGAACCCTAACCCGAACTCTAACCCGAACCCTAACCCTAACCCTAACCCTAACCCGAACCCTAAACCTTACCCTAACCCGAACCCTAACCCTAACCCTAACCCGAACAATAACCCTAACCCTAACCCTAACCCGAACCCTAACCCTAACCCTAACTCTAAACCTAACA
>JAVLSZ010000008.1:77865000-77870000 GCA_032313775.1 Urocyon cinereoargenteus
ACCCTAACCCTATCCCTATCCCGAACCCTAAACCTAACCCGAACCCTAAACCGAAACCTAACCCGAACCCTAACCCTAACCCTAACCCGAACCCTAACCCGAACCCTAACCCTAACCGTAACCCGAACCCTAAGCCTAACCCTAACCCAAACCCTAAACCGAACCCTAACCCTAACCGTAACCAGAACCCGAACCCTAACCCGAACCCTAACGCTAACCCTAACCTGAACCCTAACCCCTAACCCGAACCCGAACACGAACTCTAACCCGAACCCGAACCCTAACCCTACCCCGGACCCGAACCCAAACCATAACCCTAACCCTAACCCGAACCCTAACCCTAACACTAACCCTAACCGTAACCCGAACCCTAAGCCTAACCCTAACCCGAACCCTAACCCGAACACTAACCCTAACCCTAACTCTAACCCTAACCCTAACCCTAACCAGAACCCTAAACCTAACCCTAACCCGAACCCTAACCCTAACCCTAACCCGAACCCTAAACCTAACCCGAACCCGAACCCTAACCCTAACACTAACTCGAACCCTAAACCTAACCCGAACCCTAACCCTAAACCTAACCCGAACCCTAACCCTAAACCGAACCCGAACCTTAACCCTGTTCCGAAACCTAACCCGAACCCAACCCTAACCCGAACCCTAACCCTAACCCTAATCCGAACTCGAAACCTAAACCTAACCTGAACCCTAACCCTAAACATAACCCAAACCCTAAACCTTACCCTAACCCTAACCCGAACCCGAACCCTAACCCTAAACCTAAACCTAACCCTAACCCTAAACCAAACCCTAACCCGAACCCTAACCCGAACCCTAACCCTAAAACTAACCCTAACCCGAACCCTAACCCGAACCCTAACCCTAACCCGAACCCTAACCCGATCCCGAACCCTAACCCGAACACTTACCCTAACCCGAACCCGAACCCTAACCCGAAATCTAACCCTAAAACGAAACCAAACCCTAACCCTAACCCGAACCCTAACCATAAACCGAACCCGAACCCTAACGCTAACCCGAACCCTAACCCAAAATCTAACCCGAACCCTAACCCGAACCCTAAACCTAACCCTAACCCTAACCCGAACCCTAACCCGAACCCTAACCCTAACCCTAACCCTAACCCTAACTCTAATCCTAAGCCTAACCCTAACCCGAACCCTAAACCTATACCTAACACTAAACCTAACCCTAACCCTAACCATAAACCTAACCCTAACCCGAACCCTAACCCTAACCCTAACACGAACTCTAACCCTAACCATTACCCCTAAACCTACCCTAACCCTAACCCTAAAACCTAACCCTAACCCTAACCCTAACACTAACCCTAACCCGAACCCGAACCCTAACCCGAACCCTAACACTAAACCTAAACCGAAACCTTACCCTAACCCTAAACCTAACCCTAATCCTAACCCTAACCCTGACCCGAACCCTAACCCTAACCCTAACTCTAACCCAAAACATAACCCTAACCCGAACCCTAACCCTAACCCTAACCCTAAACCTAACCCGAACCCTAACCCTAACCCTAACACTAACCCTAACACTAACCCTAACCCTAAACCTAACCCTAACCCGAACCCTAACCCTAACCCTAACACTAAACCTAACCCGAAACCTTACCCTAACCCTAAACCTAACCCTAATCCTAACCCTAACCCTGACCCGAACCCTAACCCTAACCCTAACTCTAACCCTAAACATAACCCTAACCCGAACCCTAACCCTAACCCTAACCCGAACCCTAAACCGAACCCTAACCCTAACACGAACCCTAACCCGAACCCTAACCCTAACCCTAACCCGAACCCTAACCCTAAACCTAAACCTAACCCTAACCCTAAAACGAACCCTAACCCTAACCCTAACCCTAACCCGAACCCTAACCCTAAACCTAACCCTAACTCTAACCCTATCCCTAAACCGAAACCTAACCCTAACCCTAAACCGAACCCGAACCCTAACCCGAACCCGAAACCGATCCCTAACCCGAACCCTAACCCTAACCCTAACCCGAACTCTAACCCTAACCCTAACCCGAACCCTAACCCTAACCCTAACCCGAAACATAACCCTAACACTAACTCGAACCCTAACCCTAACCCTAACCCTAACCCTAACCCGAACCCTAACCCTAACCCTAACCTGAACCCTAACCCTAACCCGAACCCTAAACCTAACCCGAACCATAATCCTAACACTAACACTAACCCTAACCCCTAACCCTAACCCTAACCCTAACCCTAACCCTAAAACCTAACCCTAACCCGAACCGTAACCCTAACCCTAACCCTAACCCTAACCCTAACCCGAACCCGAACCCTAACCCTAACCCTAAACCGAACACTAACCCTAATCCTAACCCTAACCCGAACCCTAACCCTAACCCTAACCCTACCCTAACCCGGACCCTAACCCTAACCCTAACCCTAACCCGAACCCAAACCCTAACCCGAATCCTAACCCTAACCCGAACCCTAACCCTAACCCGAACCCGAACCCTAACCCTAACCCGAACCCTAAACCGAATTCTAACCCTATCCCTAACCCGAACCCTAAGACGAACGCAAACCCAAACCCTAAACCGAACCCTAAGCCTAACCCTCACCCGAACCCTAACCCGAACCCTAACCCTAACCCTAACCTGAACCCTAACCCTAACCCTAACCCTAACCCGAACCCGAAACCTAACCCTAACCGAAACCTAACCCTAACCCTAAACCTAACCCGAACCCTAACCCTAACCCTAACTTGACCCCTCACCCGAACCCTAACACAAACCCTAACCCTAACCCTAATCCTAACCCGATCCCTAACCCTAACCCTAACCCGAACCCTAACCCTAAACCTAACCCGAACCCTAACCCTAACCCGAACCCGAACCCTAACCTTAACCCGAAACCTAACCCGAACCCAACCCTAACCCGAACCCTAACCCTAACCCGAACCCTAACCCTAACCCTAACCCTAAACCGAAACCTAAACCTAACCCGAACCCTAACCCTAAACCTAACCCGAACCCTAACCCTAACCATAACCCGAACCCTAACCGTAACCCGAACCCTAACCCTAACCCTCACCCGAACCCTAACCCTTACCCGAACACTAACCCTAACCGTAACCCGAACCGTAACCCGAACCCTAACCCTAACTTGAACACTAACCCCTAACCCTAACCCGAACCTGAACTCTTACCTGAACCCGAAACCTAACCCGAACCCGAACCCAACACGAACCCTAACCCTAACCCGAACTCGAACCCGGACCCTAACCCTAACCTTAACCCGAACCCTAACCCTAAACCTAACCCTAACCCTAACCCTAACCATAACCCTAACACTAACCCTAACTCTAACCCTACACCTAACCCTAACCCGAAACCTAACCCTAAACCGAAACCTAACGCGAACCCTAACCCGCACCCTAACCCTAACCCGAACCCTAACCCTACACCTAACCCTAACCCGAACCCTAACCCGAACCCTAACCCGAAACCTAACCCTAACCCTAACCCGAACCCTAACCCGAACCCTAACCTAACCCTAACCCGAACCCTAACCATAACCCTAAGCCTAACCCTAACCCCTAACCCTAACCCGAACCCTAACCCTAACCCTAACCCTAACACGAACCCTAACTCTAACCCTAACCCTAACCCGAACCCGAACCCTAACCCTAAACCTAACCCTAACCCTAACCCTAACCCTAACCCGAACCCTAACCCTAACCCGAAACCTAACCCGAACCCGAACCCTAACCCTAACCCGAACCCTAACCCTATCCCTATCCCGAACCCTAAACCTAACCCGAACCCTAAACAGAACCCTAACCCGAACCCTAACCCTAACCCGAACCCGAACCCTAACCCGAACCCTAACCCTAACCGTAACCCGAACCCTAAGCCTAACCCTAACCCAAAACCTAACCCAAACCCTAAACCAAACCCTAACCCTAACCCGAACCCTAACCCGAACCCTAACGCTAACCCTAACCTGAACCCTAACCCCTAACCCGAACCCGAACACGAACTCTAACCCGAACCCGAACCCTAACCCTACCCCGAACCCGAACCCAAACCATAACCCTAACCCTAACCCGAACCCTAACCCTAACCCTAACCCTAACCGTAACACGAACCCTAAGCCTAACCCCAACCCGAATCCTAACCCGAACACTAACCCTAACCCTAACTCTAACCCTAACCCTAACCCTAACCAGAACCCTAAACCTAACCCTAACCCGAACCCTAACCCTAACCCTAACCCGAAACCTAACCCTAACCCGAACCCGAACCCTAACCCTAACACTAACTCGAACCCTAAACCTAACACGAACCCTAACCCTAACCCTAACCCGAACCCTAACCCTAAACCGAACCCGAACCTTAACCCTGTTCCGAAACCTAACCCGAACCCAACCCTAACCCGAACCCTAACCCTAACCCTAATCCGAACTCGAAACCTAAACCTAACCTGAACCCTAACCCTAAACCTAACCCAAACCCTAACCCTTACCCTAACCCTAACCCGAACCCGAACCCTAACCCTAAACCTAACCCTAACCCTAACCCTAAACCTAACCCTAACCCGAACCCTAACCCTAACCCTAACCCTAACACTAACCCTAACCCGAACCCTAACCCGAACCCTAACCCTAACCCTAACCCGAACCCGAACCCTAACCCGAACCCGAACCCTAACCCGAACACTTACCCTAACCCGAACCCGAAACCTAACCCGAACCCTAACCCTAAACCGAAACCAAACCCTAACCCTAACCCGAACCCTAACCCTAAACCGAACCCGAACCCTAACCCTAACCCGAACCCTAACCCAAAACCTAACCCGAACCCTAACCCGAAACCTAACCCGAACCCTAACCCGAACCCTAAACCTAACCCTAACCCGAACCTAACCCGAACCCTAACCCTAACCCTAACCCTAACCCTAACTCTAATCATAAACCTAACC
>JAVLSZ010000008.1:77875000-77882500 GCA_032313775.1 Urocyon cinereoargenteus
CGAACACTAACCCTAAACCTAAACCTAAACTTAAACCGAACCCTAAACCTAACCGTAACCCGAACCCTAACCCTACCCTAACCCTAACACGAACCCTAACCGGAACCCGAACCCTAACCCGAACGCGAACCCTAACCCTTAACCCGAACCCTAACCCTAACCCTAACCCTAACCCGAACCCTAACCCATAACCCTAACACTAAACCTAACCCGAACTCTAACCCGAACCCTAACTCGAACGCTAACCCTAACCCTAACCCTAACCCTAACCCAAACCCTAAACCTAACGCGATCCCTAACCCCTAACCCTAACCCTAAACCTAACCCTAAACCGAACCCTAACCCTAACCCTACCTCCTAACCCGAACCCTAACCCTAAACCTACCTCCTAAACCTAACCCTAACCCTAACCCGAACCCTAACCCTATACCGAACCCTAACCCTAACCCGAACCCTAACCTGAACCCTAACCCGAACCCGAACCCTATCCCGAACCCGAACTCTAACCCAAACACTAACCCTAAACCGAACCCGAACCCTAACCCTAACCCTAACCCTAACACGAACCCTAACCCTATCACGAATCCTAACCCGAACCCGAACCCTAACCCTAACCCTAACCCGAACCCTAACCGTAAACCTAACCCTAACCCGAACCCTAACCCTAACCCGAACCCGAACCCTAACCCTAACCCTAACCGGAACCCTAACCCTAACCCGAACCTGACCCTAACCCAAACCCTAACCATAATCCGAACCCTAACCCGAACCCTAACCCTAACCCGAACCCTAACCCTAACACTAACCCGAAACCTAACCCTAACCCTAACAATAACCTGAACCCGAACCCTAACCCTAACCCTAACCCTAACCCGAACCCGAACCCTAACCCTAACCCAAACCACAAACCCTAACCCTAACCCGAACCCTAAACCTAACCCGAACCCTAACCCTAATCCTAACCCTAAACCTAACCCTTACCCGAACCCTAACGCTAACCCTAACCCAAACCTGAACCCTAACACTAACCCTAACCCTAACCCTAACCCTAACCCGAACCCTAACCCTAAACCGAACCCTAACCCGAACCCTAACACTAACCCGAACCCGAACCCTAACCCTAACCCGAACCCTAACCGTAACCCTAACCCTAACCCCTAACCCTCACCCGAACCCCTAACCCTAACCCTTACACTAACCCGAATCCTAACCCTACCCCTTAACCCTAACCCTTAACCCGAACCCTAACCCTAACCCTAACCTTAACACTAACCCTAACCCGAACCCTAACCCTAACCATAACCCTAACCCCGAACCCTATCCCTAGCCCTATCCCTAACCCGAACCCTAACCCGAACCCTAAACCGAACCCCTAACCCTAACCCTAACACTAACCCGAACCCTAACCCTAACCCTTAACCCTAACCCTTAACCCGAACCCTAACCCTAACCCGAACCCTAACCCGATCCCGAACCCTAACCCGAACGCGAACCCTAACCCTTAACCCGATCCCTAACCCTAACCCTAACACTAACCCTAACCCGAACCCTAACCCTTACCCTAAACCTAACCCGAACCCTAACCCTAACCCTAACCCTAAGCCTAACCCGAAAACTAACCCTAAACCGAACCCTAACCTCTAACCCTAACCCTAACCCTAACACTAACCCGAACCCTAACCCGAACACCAAACCCTAAACCTAACACTAACCAAAACCCTAACCCTAACCTGAACCCTAACCCTAACCCTAACCCTAACCCGAACCCAAACCCTAACCCGAACCCTAACCTTAACCCTAAACCTAACCGTAAACCGAACCGTAAGCCTAACGCTAACCCTAACCCTAAACCGAACCCTAACCCTAACCCTAACGCTAACCCTAACCCTAACCCTAACCAGAACCCTAACCCTAACACTAACACTAACCCGAACCCTAAACCTAACCCTAACCCGAACCCTAACCCTAACCCGAACCCTAAACATAACCCGAACCCTAACCCTTACCCTAACCCTAACCCTAACCCCTAAACCTAACCCTAACCCTAACCCTAACCCTAACCCTAAAACCTAACCCTAACCCGAAACCTAACCCTAACCCTAACCCTAACACTAACAAGAACCCTAAACCAAACCCTAACCCTAACCCTAACCCTAAACCTAACCCGAACCCTAACCCTAACCCTAAACCGAACCCGAACCCTAACCCTAACCCGAACCCTAACCCTAAACTGAACCCTAACCCGAACCCTAACCCTAACCCTAAACCGAACCCGAACCCTAACCCTAACCCGAAACCGAACCCTAACCCGAACCCTAACCCTAACCCTAACCCGAACCCTAACCCTACCCGAACCCTAACCCTAACCCTAAAACCTAACCCTAACCCGAACCCTAACCCTAACCCTAACCCTAACCCTAACCCTAAAACCTAACCCTAACCCGAACCCTAACCCTAACCCTAACCCTAACCCTAACCCTAACCTGAACCCGAACCCTAACCCTAACCCTAACCCGAACACTAACCCTAATCCTAACCCTAACCTGAACCCTAACCCTAACCCTAACCCTAACCCGAACCCTAACCCTAACCCTAACCCTAACCCGAACCCAAACCCTAACCCGAATCCTAAACCTAACCCGAAACCTAACCCTAACCCGAACCCGAACCGTAACGCTAACCTGAACCCTAAACCGAATTCTAACCCTAACCCTAACACGAACCTTAAGACGAACGCAAACCCAAACCCTAAACCGAAACCTAAGCCTAACCCTCACCCGAACCCTAACCCGAACCCTAACCCTAACCCTAACCCGAACCCTAACCCTAACCCTAACCCTAACCCTAACCCGAACCCGAACCCTAAACCTAACCCGAAACCTAATCCTAACACTAACCCTAACCCGAACCCTAACCCTAACCCTAACTTGACCCCTCACCCGAACCCTAACACAAACCCTAACCCTAACCCTAATTCTAACCCGATCCCTAACCCTAACCCTAACCCGAAACCTAACCCTAACCCTAACCCGAACCCTAACCCTAACCCGAACCCGAACCCTAAACCTAACCCGAAACCTAACCCGAACCCAACCCTAACCCGAACCCTAACCCTAACCCGAACCCTAACACTAACCCTTACCAGAAACCTAAACCTAACCCGAACCCTAACCCTAAACCTAACCCGAACCCTAACACTAACCCTAACTCTAACCCTAAACCTAACCCTAACCCGAAACCTAACCCTAACGCGAAACCTAACGCGAACCCTAACCCGAACCCTAACCCTAACCCGAACCCTAACCCTACACCTAACCCTAACCCGAACCCTAACCCGAACCCTAACCCGAAACCTAACCCTAACCCTAACCCGAACTCTAACCCGAACCCTAACCTAACCCTAACCCGAACCCTAACCATAACCCTAACCCTAACCCTAACCCTTAACCCTAACCCGAACCCTAACCCTAACCCTAAACCTAACACGAACCCTAACTCTAACCCTAACCCTAACCCGAACCCGAACCCTAACCCTAAACCTAACCCTAACCCTAACCCTAACCCTAACCCGAACCCTAACCCTAACCCTAACCCGAACCCTAACCCGAACCCGAACCCTAAACCTAACCCGAACCCTAACCCTATCCCTATCCCGAACCCTAAACCTAACCCGAACCCTAAACCGAAACCTAACCCGAACCCTAACCCTAACCCTAACCCGAACCCTAACCCGAACCCTAACCCTAACCGTAACCCGAACCCTAAGCCTAACCCTAACCCAAACCCTAAACCGAACCCTAACCCTAACCGTAACCCGAACCCGAACCCTAACCCGAACCCTAACGCTAACCCTAACCTGAACCCTAACCCCTAACCCGAACCCGAACACGAACTCTAACCCGAACCCGAACCCTAACCCTACCCCGGACCCGAACCCAAACCATAACCCTAACCCTAACCCGAACCCTAACCCTAACACTAACCCTAACCGTAACCCGAACCCTAAGCCTAACCCTAACCCGAACCCTAACCCGAACACTAACCCTAACCCTAACTCTAACCCTAACCCTAACCCTAACCAGAACCCTAAACCTAACCCTAACCCGAACCCTAACCCTAACCCTAACCCGAACCCTAAACCTAACCCGAACCCGAACCCTAACCCTAACACTAACTCGAACCCTAAACCTAACCCGAACCCTAACCCTAAACCTAACCCGAACCCTAACCCTAAACCGAACCCGAACCTTAACCCTGTTCCGAAACCTAACCCGAACCCAACCCTAACCCGAACCCTAACCCTAACCCTAATCCGAACTCGAAACCTAAACCTAACCTGAACCCTAACCCTAAACATAACCCAAACCCTAAACCTTACCCTAACCCTAACCCGAACCCGAACCCTAACCCTAAACCTAAACCTAACCCTAACCCTAAACCAAACCCTAACCCGAACCCTAACCCGAACCCTAACCCTAAAACTAACCCTAACCCGAACCCTAACCCGAACCCTAACCCTAACCCGAACCCGAACCCTAACCCGATCCCGAACCCTAACCCGAACACTTACCCTAACCCGAACCCGAACCCTAACCCGAACTCTAACCCTAAAACGAAACCAAACCCTAACCCTAACCCGAACCCTAACCATAAACCGAACCCGAACCCTAACGCTAACCCGAACCCTAACCCAAAATCTAACCCGAACCCTAACCCGAACCCTAAACCTAACCCTAACCCTAACCCTAACCCGAACCCTAACCCGAACCCTAACCCTAACCCTAACCCTAACCCTAACTCTAATCCTAAGCCTAACCCTAACCCGAACCCTAAACCTATACCTAACACTAAACCTAACCCTAACCCTAACCATAAACCTAACCCTAACCCGAACCCTAACCCTAACCCTAACACGAACTCTAACCCTAACCATTACCCTAAACCTACCCTAACCCTAACCCTAAAACCTAACCCTAACCCTAACCCTAACACTAACCCTAACCCGAACCCGAACCCTAACCCGAACCCTAACACTAAACCTAAACCGAAACCTTACCCTAACCCTAAACCTAACCCTAATCCTAACCCTAACCCTGACCCGAACCCTAACCCTAACCCTAACTCTAACCCTAAACATAACCCTAACCCGAACCCTAACCCTAACCCTAACCCTAAACCTAACCCGAACCCTAACCCTAACCCTAACACTAACCCTAACACTAACCCTAACCCTAAACCTAACCCTAACCCGAACCCTAACCCTAACCCTAACACTAAACCTAACCCGAAACCTTACCCTAACCCTAAACCTAACCCTAATCCTAACCCTAACCCTGACCCGAACCCTAACCCTAACCCTAACTCTAACCCTAAACATAACCCTAACCCGAACCCTAACCCTAACCCTAACCCGAACCCTAAACCGAACCCTAACCCTAACACGAACCCTAACCCGAACCCTAACCCTAACCCTAACCCGAACCCTAACCCTAAACCTAAACCTAACCCTAACCCTAAAACGAACCCTAACCCTAACCCTAACCCTAACCCGAACCCTAACCCTAAACCTAACCCTAACTCTAACCCTATCCCTAAACCGAAACCTAACCCTAACCCTAAACCGAACCCGAACCCTAACCCGAACCCGAAACCGATCCCTATCCCGAACCCTAACCCTAACCCTAACCCGAACTCTAACCCTAACCCTAACCCGAACCCTAACCCTAACCCTAACCCGAAACATAACCCTAACACTAACTCGAACCCTAACCCTAACCCTAACCCTAACCCTAACCCGAACCCTAACCCTAACCCTAACCTGAACCCTAACCCTAACCCGAACCCTAAACCTAACCCGAACCATAATCCTAACACTAACACTAACCCTAACCCCTAACCCTAACCCTAACCCTAACCCTAACCCTAACCCTAAAACCTAACCCTAACCCGAACCCTAACCCTAACCCTAACCCTAACCCTAACCCTAACCCGAACCCGAACCCTAACCCTAACCCTAAACCGAACACTAACCCTAATCCTAACCCTAACCCGAACCCTAACCCTAACCCTAACCCTACCCTAACCCGGACCCTAACCCTAACCCTAACCCTAACCCGAACCCAAACCCTAACCCGAATCCTAACCCTAACCCGAACCCTAACCCTAACCCGAACCCGAACCCTAACCCTAACCCGAACCCTAAACCGAATTCTAACCCTATCCCTAACCCGAACCCTAAGACGAACGCAAACCCAAACCCTAAACCGAACCCTAAGCCTAACCCTCACCCGAACCCTAACCCGAACCCTAACCCTAACCCTAACCTGAACCCTAACCCTAACCCTAACCCTAACCCGAACCCGAAACCTAACCCTAACCGAAACCTAACCCTAACCCTAAACCTAACCCGAACCCTAACCCTAACCCTAACTTGACCCCTCACCCGAACCCTAACACAAACCCTAACCCTAACCCTAATCCTAACCCGATCCCTAACCCTAACCCTAACCCGAACCCTAACCCTAAACCTAACCCGAACCCTAACCCTAACCCGAACCCGAACCCTAACCTTAACCCGAAACCTAACCCGAACCCAACCCTAACCCGAACCCTAACCCTAACCCGAACCCTAACCCTAACCCTAACCCTAACCCGAAACCTAAACCTAACCCGAACCCTAACCCTAAACCTAACCCGAACCCTAACCCTAACCATAACCCGAACCCTAACCGTAACCCGAACCCTAACCCTAACCCTCACCCGAACCCTAACCCTTACCCGAACACTAACCCTAACCGTAACCCGAACCGTAACCCGAACCCTAACCCTAACTTGAACACTAACCCCTAACCCTAACCCGAACCTGAACTCTTACCTGAACCCGAAACCTAACCCGAACCCGAACCCAACACGAACCCTAACCCTAACCCGAACTCGAACCCGGACCCTAACCCTAACCTTAACCCGAACCCTAACCCTAAACCTAACCCTAACCCTAACCCTAACCATAACCCTAACACTAACCCTAACTCTAACCCTACACCTAACCCTAACCCGAAACCTAACCCTAAACCGAAACCTAACGCGAACCCTAACCCGCACCCTAACCCTAACCCGAACCCTAACCCTACACCTAACCCTAACCCGAACCCTAACCCGAACCCTAACCCGAAACCTAACCCTAACCCTAACCCGAACCCTAACCCGAACCCTAACCTAACCCTAACCCGAACCCTAACCATAACCCTAAGCCTAACCCTAACCCCTAACCCTAACCCGAACCCTAACCCTAACCCTAACCCTAACACGAACCCTAACTCTAACCCTAACCCTAACCCGAACCCGAACCCTAACCCTAAACCTAACCCTAACCCTAACCCTAACCCTAACCCGAACCCTAACCCTAACCCGAAACCTAACCCGAACCCGAACCCTAACCCTAACCCGAACCCTAACCCTATCCCTATCCCGAACCCTAAACCTAACCCGAACCCTAAACAG
>JAVLSZ010000008.1:77887500-77900000 GCA_032313775.1 Urocyon cinereoargenteus
CCTAACCCGAACCCGAACCCTAACCCGAACCCGAACCCTAACCCTAACCCTAACCCGAACCCTAACCCTAAACCTAACCCTAAAACTAACCCTAACCCTAACACCGAACCCTAACCCTAACCTGAACCCTAACCCTAACCCGAACCTGAACCCTAAACCGAACCCTAACCCGAACCCTAACCCTAATCCGAACCCGAACCCTAACCCGAACCCTAACCCTAACTCGAACCCTCACCCTAACCCTAATCCGAACACTAACCCTAACCCGAAACTTAACCAGAACACAAACCCGAACCCTAACCCTAACCCGAAACCTAATCCGAACCCTAACCCGAACCGTACACTAACCCCTAACCCTCACCCGAACCCTAACCCTAACCCTAAACCTAACCCTAACCCGAACCCTAACCCGAACCCTAACTCGAACCCTAAACCTCACCCTTACCCTAACCCGAAACCTAACCCTAACCCGAACCCTAACCCTAACACTAACCCTAACCGGAAACCGAACCCTAACCCTAACCCGAACCTTAACCCTAACACTAACCCTAACCCGAACCCGAACCCTAACCCTAACCCTAACCCTAACCCGAACCCGAACCCTAACCCGAACCCGAATCCTAACCCTAACCCTAACCCGAACCCTAACCCTAAACCTAACCCTAAATCTAACCCTAACCCTAACACCGAACCCTAACCCTAACCCAAACCCTAACCCTAACCCGAACCGAACCCTAACCCGAACCCTAACCCTAACCCGAACCCTAACCCTAACCCTAATACGAACCCTAACCCTAACCCGAAACTTAACCAGAACACTAACCGGAACCCTAACCCTAACCCGAACCCTAACCCGAACCGTAACCCGAACCCTACACTAACCCCTAACCGTCACCCGAACCCTAACCCTAACCCTAAAACTAACCCTAACCCGAACCCTAACCCGAACCCTAACCCGAACCCTAAACCTCACCCTTACCCTAACCCGAACCCTAACCTGAACCCTAACCCTAACCCTAACCCTAACCTTTACCCTAACCCTAACCCGACCCTAACCCTAACCCCGAACCCTAACCCCGAACACTAACCCTAAACCTAAACCTAAACTTAAACCGAACCCTAACCCTAACCGTAACCCGAACCCTAACCCTACCCTAACCCTAACACGAACCCTAACCGGAACCCGAACCCTAACCCGAACGCGAACCCTAACCCTTAACCCGAACCCTAACCCTAACCCTAACCCTAACCCTAACCCGAACCCTAACCCATAACCCTAACACTAAACCTAACCCGAACTCTAACCCGAACCCTAACTCGAACGCTAACCCTAACCCTAACCCTAACCCTAACCCAAACCCTAAACCTAACGCGATCCCTAACCCCTAACCCTAACCCTAAACCTAACCCTAAACCGAACCCTAACCCTAACCCTACCTCCTAACCCGAACCCTAACCCTAAACCTACCTCCTAAACCTAACCCTAACCCTAACCCGAACCCTAACCCTATACCGAACCCTAACCCTAACCCGAACCCTAACCTGAACCCTAACCCGAACCCGAACCCTATCCCGAACCCGAACTCTAACCCAAACACTAACCCTAAACCGAACCCGAACCCTAACCCTAACCCTAACCCTAACACGAACCCTAACCCTATCACGAATCCTAACCCGAACCCGAACGCTAACCCTAACCCTAACCCGAACCCTAACCGTAAACCTAACCCTAACCCGAACCCTAACCCTAACCCGAACCCGAACCCTAACCCTAACCCTAACCGGAACCCTAACCCTAACCCGAACCTGACCCTAACCCAAACCCTAACCATAATCCGAACCCTAACCCGAACCCTAACCCTAACCCGAACCCTAACCCTAACACTAACCCGAAACCTAACCCTAACCCTAACAATAACCTGAACCCGAACCCTAACCCTAACCCTAACCCTAACCCGAACCCGAACCCTAACCCTAACCCAAACCACAAACCCTAACCCTAACCCGAACCCTAAACCTAACCCGAACCCTAACCCTAATCCTAACCCTAAACCTAACCCTTACCCGAACCCTAACGCTAACCCTAACCCAAACCTGAACCCTAACACTAACCCTAACCCTAACCCTAACCCTAACCCGAACCCTAACCCTAAACCGAACCCTAACCCGAACCCTAACACTAACCCGAACCCGAACCCTAACCCTAACCCGAACCCTAACCGTAACCCTAACCCTAACCCCTAACCCTCACCCGAACCCCTAACCCTAACCCTTACACTAACCCGAATCCTAACCCTACCCCTTAACCCTAACCCTTAACCCGAACCCTAACCCTAACCCTAACCTTAACACTAACCCTAACCCGAACCCTAACCCTAACCATAACCCTAACCCCGAACCCTATCCCTAGCCCTATCCCTAACCCGAACCCTAACCCGAACCCTAAACCGAACCCCTAACCCTAACCCTAACACTAACCCGAACCCTAACCCTAACCCTTAACCCTAACCCTTAACCCGAACCCTAACCCTAACCCGAACCCTAACCCGATCCCGAACCCTAACCCGAACGCGAACCCTAACCCTTAACCCGATCCCTAACCCTAACCCTAACACTAACCCTAACCCGAACCCTAACCCTTACCCTAAACCTAACCCGAACCCTAACCCTAACCCTAACCCTAAGCCTAACCCGAAAACTAACCCTAAACCGAACCCTAACCTCTAACCCTAACCCTAACCCTAACACTAACCCGAACCCTAACCCGAACACCAAACCCTAAACCTAACACTAACCAAAACCCTAACCCTAACCTGAACCCTAACCCTAACCCTAACCCTAACCCGAACCCAAACCCTAACCCGAACCCTAACCTTAACCCTAAACCTAACCGTAAACCGAACCGTAAGCCTAACGCTAACCCTAACCCTAACCCGAACCCTAACCCTAACCCTAACGCTAACCCTAACCCTAACCCTAACCAGAACCCTAACCCTAACACTAACACTAACCCGAACCCTAAACCTAACCCTAACCCGAACCCTAACCCTAACCCGAACCCTAAACATAACCCGAACCCTAACCCTTACCCTAACCCTAACCCTAACCCCTAAACCTAACCCTAACCCTAACCCTAACCCTAACCCTAAAACCTAACCCTAACCCGAAACCTAACCCTAACCCTAACCCTAACACTAACAAGAACCCTAAACCAAACCCTAACCCTAACCCTAACCCTAAACCTAACCCGAACCCTAACCCTAACCCTAAACCGAACCCGAACCCTAACCCTAACCCGAACCCTAACCCTAAACTGAACCCTAACCCGAACCCTAACCCTAACCCTAAACCGAACCCGAACCCTAACCCTAACCCGAAACCGAACCCTAACCCGAACCCTAACCCTAACCCTAACCCGAACCCTAACCCTACCCGAACCCTAACCCTAACCCGAACCCTTACCCGAACCCTAACCCTAACCCTAAACCGAACCCGAACCCTAACCCGAAACCGAACCCTAACCCGAACCCTAACCCTAACCCTAACCCTAACCCGAAACCTAACCCTAACCCGAACCCTAACCCGAACCCTAAAACTAACCCTAACCCGAACCCTAAACCGAACCCTAACCCTAACCCTAACCCGAACCCTAACCCTAACCCTAACGTGAACCCTAACCCTAACCCAAACCCTAACTCGAACACTAACCCTAACCCTAACCCTAACCCGAACCCTAACCCTAACCCTAACCCTAACCCTAACCCTAAACCGAAACCTAACCATAACCCTAACCCTAACCCTAACCCCTAACCCTAACCCGAACCCGAACCCTAACCCGAACCCGAATCCTAACCCTAACCCTAACCCGAACCCTAACCCTAAACCTAACCCTAAATCTAACCCTAACCCTAACACCGAACCCTAACCCTAACCCGAACCCTAACCCGAACCCGAACCGAACCCTAACCCGAACCCTAACCCTAACCCGAACCCTAACCCTAACCCTAATACGAACCCTAACCCTAACCCGAAACTTAACCAGAACACTAACCCGAACCCTAAACCTAACCCGAACCCTAACCCGAACCGTAACCCGAACCCTACACTAACCCCTAACCGTCACCCGAACCCTAACCCTAACCCTAAAACTAACCCTAACCCGAACCCTAACCCGAACCCTAACCCGAACCCTAAACCTCACCCTTACCCTAACCCGAACCCTAACCTGAACCCTAACCCTAACCCTAACCCTAACCTTTACCCTAACCCTAACCCGACCCTAACCCTAACCCCGAACCCTAACCCCGAACACTAACCCTAAACCTAAACCTAAACTTAAACCGAACCCTAACCCTAACCGAAACCCGAACCCTAACCCTACCCTAACCCTAACACGAACCCTAACCGGAACCCGAACCCTAACCCGAACGCGAACCCTAACCCTTAACCCGAACCCTAACCCTAACCCTAACCCTAACCCTAACCCGAACCCTAACCCATAACCCTAACACTAAACCTAACCCGAACTCTAACCCGAACCCTAACTCGAACGCTAACCCTAACCCTAACCCTAACCCTAACCCAAACCCTAAACCTAACGCGATCCCTAACCCCTAACCCTAACCCTAAACCTAACCCTAACCCGAACCCTAACCCTAACCCTACTTCCTAACCCGAACCCTAACCCTAAACCTACCTCCTAAACCTAACCCTAACCCTAACCCGAACCCTAACCCTATACCGAACCCTAACCCTAACCCGAACCCTAACCTGAACCCTAACCCGAACCCGAACCCTATCCCGAACCCGAACTCTAACCCAAACACTAACCCTAAACCGAACCCGAACCCTAACCCTAACCCTAACCCTAACACGAACCCTAACCCTATCACGAATCCTAACCCGAACCCGAACCCTAACCCTAACCCTAACCCTAACCCGAACCCTAACCGTAAACCTAACCCTAACCCGAACCCTAACCCTAACCCGAACCCGAACCCTAACCCTAACCCTAACCGGAACCCTAACCCTAACCCGAACCTAACCCTAACCCAAACCCTAACCATAATCCGAACCCTAACCCGAACCCTAACCCTAACCCGAACCCTAACCCTAACACTAACCCGAAACCTAACCCTAACCCTAACAATAACCTGAACCCGAACCCTAACCCTAACCCTAACCCTAACCCGAACCCGAACCCTAACCCTAACCCAAAACACAAACCCTAACCCTAACCCTAACCCGAACCCTAAACCTAACCCGAACCCTAACCCTAATCCTAACCCTAAACCTAACCCTTACCCGAACCCTAACGCTAACCCTAACCCAAACCTGAACCATAACACTAACCCTAACCCTAACCCTAACCCTAACCCGAACCCTAACACTAACCCGAACCCTAACCCTAAACCGAACCCTAACCCGAACCCTAACACTAACCCGAACCCGAACCCTAACCCTAACCCGAACCCTAACCGTAACCCTAACCCTAACCCCTAACCCTCACCCGAACCCCTAACCCTAACCCTTACACTAACCCGAATCCTAACCCTACCCCTTAACCCTAACCCTTAACCCGAACCCTAACCCTAACCCTAACCTTAACACTAACCCTAACCCGAACCCTAACCCTAACCTTAACCCTAACCCCGAACCCTATCCCTAGCCCTATCCGTAACCCGAACCCTAACCCGAACCCTAAACCGAACCCCTAACCCTAACCCTAACACTAACCCGAACCCTAACCCTAACCCTTAACCCTAACCCTTAACCCGAACCCTAACCCTAACCCGAACCCTAACCCGATCCCGAACCCTAACCCGAACGCGAACCCTAACCCTTAACGCGATCCCTAACCCTAACCCTAACACTAACCCTAACCCGAACCCTAACCCTTACCCTAAACCTAACCCGACCCCTAACCCTAACCCTAACCCTAAGCCTAACAAGAAAACTAACCCTAAACCGAACCCTAACCTCTAACCCTAACCCTAACCCTAACACTAACCCGAACCCTAACCCGAACACCAAACCCTAAACCTAACCCTAACCCAAACCCTAACCCTAACCTGAACCCTAACCCTAACCCTAACCCTAACCCGAACCCAAACCCTAACCCGAACCCTAACCTTAACCCTAAACCTAACCGTAACCCGAACCCTAAGCCTAACGCTAACCCTAACCCTAACCCGAACCCTAACCCTAACCCTAACGCTAACCCTAACCCTAACCCTAACCAGAACCCTAACCCTAACACTAACACTAACCCGAACCCTAAACCTAACCCTAACCCGAACCCTAACCCTAACCCGAACCCTAAACATAACCCGAACCCTAACCCTTAACCTAACCCTAACCCTAACCCCTAAACCTAACCCTAACCCTAACCCTAACCCTAACCCTAAAACCTAACCCTAACCCGAAACCTAACCCTAACCCTAACCCTAACACTAACAAGAACCCTAAACCAAACCCTAACCCTAACCCTAACCCTAAACCTAACCCGAACGCTAACCCTAACCCTAAACCGAACCCGAACCCTAACCCTAACCCGAACCCTAACCCTAAACTGAACCCTAACCCGAACCCTAACCCTAACCCTAAACCGAACCCGAACCCTAACCCTAACCCGAAACCGAACCCTAACCCGAACCCTAACCCTAACCCTAACCCGAACCCTAACCCTACCCGAACCCTAACCCTAACCCGAACCCTTACCCGAACCCTAACCCTAACCCTAAACCGAACCCGAACCCTAACCCGAAACCGAACCCTAACCCGAACCCTAACCCTAACCCTAACCCTAACCCGAAACCTAACCCTAACCCGAACCCTAACCCGAACCCTAAAACTAACCCTAACCCGAACCCTAAACCGAACCCTAACCCTAACCCTAACCCGAACCCTAACCCTAACCCTAACGTGAACCCTAACCCTAACCCAAACCCTAACTCGAACCCTAACCCTAACCCTAACCCTAACCCGAACCCTAACCCTAACCCTAACCCTAACCCTAACCCTAACCCTAAACCGAAACCTAACCATAACCCTAACCCTAACCCTAACCCCTAACCCTAACCCGAACCCGAACCCTAACCCGAACCCGAATCCTAACCCTAACCCGAACCCTAAAACTAACCCTAACCCGAACCCTAAACCGAACCCTAACCCTAACCCTAACCCGAACCCTAACCCTAACCATAACGTGAACCCTAACCCTAACCCAAACCCTAACTCGAACCCTAACCCTAACCCTAACCCTAACCCGAACCCTAACCCTAACCCTAAGCCTAACCCTAACCCTAACCCTAACCCGAACCCTAACACTAACCCTAACTCTAACCCTAAACCTAACCCTAACCCGAAACCTAACCCTAACCCGAAACCTAACGCGAACCCTAACCCGAACCCTAACCCTACCCGAACCCTAACCCTAACCCCAACCCTAACCCGAACCCTAACCCGAACCCTAACCCTAACCCGAAACCCAACCCTAACCCTAACCCTAACCCGAACCCGAACCCGAACCCGAACCCTAACCCGAACCCTAACCCGAACCCTAATCCAAACCCTAACCCTAACCCGAACCCGAACCCTAACCCTAACCCTAACCAAAACCCTAACCCGAACCCTAAACCTAACCCTAACCCTAACCCTTACCCGAACCCTAACCCTAACCCTAACCCGAAACCGAACCCCAACCCGAACCCGAACCCTAACCCGAAACCGAACCCTAACCCAAACCCGAACCTGAACCCGAACCCTAACCCTAACACTAACCTGAACCCTAACCCTAACCCTAACCCTAACCTTAACCCTAACCCAACCTTAACTCTAACCCTAAACCTAACCCTAACCCGAACCCTAACCCTAACCCTAATCCGAACCCTAACCCTAACCCTAACCCGAACCCTAACCCTTACCCGAACACTAATCCTAACCCTAACCTGAACCCTAACCCGAACCCTAACCCTAACCCTAAGTTGAACAGTAACCCCTAACCCTAACCAGAACCCGAACTCTTACCCGAACCCGAACCCTAACCCGAACCCGAACCCGAACCCGAACCCTAAACCGAACCCGAACCCGAAACCTAACCCTAACCCGAACCCGAACCCTAACCCTAAACCTAACCCTAACACTAACCCTAACCCGAACCCTAACACTAACCCTAACTCTAACCCTAAACCTAACCCTAACCCGAAACCTAACGCGAACCCTAACCCGAACCCTAACCCTAACCCGAACCCTAACCCTAACCCTAACACTAACCCGAAACCTAACCCGAACCCTAACCCGAAACCTAACCCTAACCCTAACCCGAACCCTAACCCGAACCCTAAACCTAACCCTAACCCGAACCCTAACCCTAACCCTAACCCTAACCCGAACCCTAACCATAACCTTAACACTAACCCTAACACCTAAACCTAACCCGAACACTAACCCTAACCCTAACCCTAACCCTAACACGAGCCCTAACCCTAACCCTAACCCTAACCCTAACCCGAATCCTAAACCTAAAACTCACTAACCCTAACCCGAACCCTAAACCGAACCCTAACCTAACCCTAACCATAACCCGAACCCTAACCCTAACCCTAACCCGAACCCTAACCCTAACACGAACCCTAACCCGAACCCTAACCCTATCCCTAACCCGAACCCTAAACCTAACCCGAACTCTAAACCGAACCCTAACCCGAACCCTAACCCTAACCCTAACCCGAACCCTAACCCGAACCCTAACCCTAACCGTAACCCGAACCCTAAGCCTAACCCTAACCCAAACCCTAACCCGAACCCTAACCCTAACCCTAACCCTAACCCGATCCCTAACCCGATCCCTAACGCTAACCCTAACCTGAATCCTAACCCCTAACCCGAACCCGAACACGAACTCTAACCCGAAACCGAACCCTAAACCTACCCCGAATCCGAACCCAAACCATAACCCTAACCCTAACCCGAACCCTAACCCTAACCCTAACCCTAACCCTAACCGTAACCCGAATCCTAAGCCTAACCCTAACCCTAACCCTAACACGAACCCTAACCCTAACCCTAACGCTAACCCTAACCCTAACACTAACCAGAACCCTAACCCTAACCCTAACACTTACACTAACCCGAACCCTAAACCTAACCCGAACCCGAACACTAACCCTAACCCTAACCCTAACACTAACCCTAACCCTAACCCGAACCCTTACCCTAAACCTAACCATAACCCTAACCCTAACCCTAACCCGAACACTAACCCTAACCCTAACCCTAACCGAACCCTAACCCTAACCCTAACCCTAACCTTAAACCTAACCCTAACCCAAACCCTAACCCTAAGCCGAACCCGAACACTAACCCTAACCAGAACCCTAACCCGAACTCTAACCCGAATCCTAACCCGAACCCTAACACGAACGCTAACCCGAACCCTAAACCGAAACTTAACCCTAACCCTAACCCGAACCCTAACCCGAACCCTAACCCTAACCCTAAACCGAACCCGAACCCTAACCCGAAACCGAACCCTAACCCGAACCCTAACCCTAACCCTAACCCTAACCCGAAACCTAACCCTAACCCGAACCCTAACCCGAACCCTAAAACTAACCCTAACCCGAACCCTAAACCGAACCCTAACCCTAACCCTAACCCGAACCCTAACCCTAACCCTAACGTGAACCCTAACCCTAACCCAAACCCTAACTCGAACCCTAACCCTAACCCTAACCCTAACCCGAACCCTAACCCTAACCCTAACCCTAACCCTAACCCTAACCCTAAACCGAAACCTAACCATAACCCTAACCCTAACCCTAACCCCTAACCCTAACCCGAACCCGAACCCTAACCCGAACCCGAATCCTAACCCTAACCCGAACCCTAAAACTAACCCTAACCCGAACCCTAAACCGAACCCTAACCCTAACCCTAACCCGAACCCTAACCCTAACCATAACGTGAACCCTAACCCCTAACCCAAACCCTAACTCGAACCCTAACCCTAACCCTAACCCTAACCCGAACCCTAACCCTAACCCTAAGCCTAACCCTAACCCTAACCCTAACCCGAACCCTAACACTAACCCTAACTCTAACCCTAAACCTAACCCTAACCCGAAACCTAACCTAACCCGAAACCTAACGCGAACCCTAACCCGAACCCTAACCCTACCGAACCCTAACCCTAACCCCAACCCTAACCCGAACCCTAACCCGAACCCTAACCCTAACCCGAAACCCAACCCTAACCCTAACCCTAACCCGAACCCGAACCCGAACCCGAACCCTAACCCGAACCCTAACCCGAACCCTAATCCAAACCCTAACCCTAACCCTAACCCGAACCCTAACCCTAACCCTAACCAAAACCCTAACCCGAACCCTAAACCTAACCCTAACCCTAACCCTTACCCGAACCCTAACCCTAACCCTAACCCGAAACCGAACCCCAACCCGAACCCGAACCCTAACCCGAAACCGAACCCTAACCCAAACCCGAACCTGAACCCGAACCCTAACCCTAACACTAACCTGAACCCTAACCCTAACCCTAACCCTAACCTTAACCCTAACCCAACCTTAACTCTAACCCTAAACCTAACCCTAACCCGAACCCTAACCCTAACCCTAATCCGAACCCTAACCCTAACCCTAACCCGAACCCTAACCCTTACCCGAACACTAATCCTAACCCTAACCTGAACCCTAACCCGAACCCTAACCCTAACCCTAAGTTGAACAGTAACCCCTAACCCTAACCAGAACCCGAACTCTTACCCGAACCCGAACCCTAACCCGAACCCGAACCCGAACCCGAACCCTAAACCGAACCCGAACCCGAAACCTAACCCTAACCCGAACCCGAACCCTAACCCTAAACCTAACCCTAACACTAACCCTAACCCGAACCCTAACACTAACCCTAACTCTAACCCTAAACCTAACCCTAACCCGAAACCTAACGCGAACCCTAACCCGAACCCTACCCTAACCCGAACCCTAACCTACCTAAACCCTAACACTAACCCGAAACCTAACCCGAACCCTAACCCGAAACCCGAACCTACCTAACCCTAACCCGAACCCTAACCCGAACCCTAAACCTAACCCTAACCCGAACCCTAACCCTAACCCTAACCCTAACCCGAACCCCTAACCATAACCTTAACACTAACCCTAACACCTAAACCTAACCCGAACACTAACCCTAACCCTAACCCTAACCCTAACACGAGCCCTAACCCTAACCCTAACCCTAACCCTAACCCGAATCCTAAACCTAAAACTAACCCTAACACTAACCCTAACCCGAACCCTAAACCGAACCCTAACCTAACCCTAACCATAACCCGAACCCTAACCCTAACCCTAACCCGAACCCTAACCCTAACACGAACCCTAACCCGAACCCTAACCCTATCCCTAACCCGAACCCTAAACCTAACCCGAACTCTAAACCGAACCCTAACCCGAACCCTAACCCTAACCCTAACCCGAACCCTAACCCGAACCCTAACCCTAACCGTAACCCGAACCCTAAGCCTAACCCTAACCCAAACCCTAACCCGAACCCTAACCCTAACCCTAACCCTAACCCGATCCCTAACCCGATCCCTAACGCTAACCCTAACCTGAATCCTAACCCCTAACCCGAACCCGAACACGAACTCTAACCCGAAACCGAACCCTAAACCTACCCCGAATCCGAACCCAAACCATAACCCTAACCCTAACCCGAACCCTAACCCTAACCCTAACCCTAACCCTAACCGTAACCCGAATCCTAAGCCTAACCCTAACCCTAACCCTAACACGAACCCTAACCCTAACCCTAACGCTAACCCTAACCCTAACACTAACCAGAACCCTAACCCCTAACCCTAACACTTACACTAACCCGAACCCTAAACCTAACCCGAACCCGAACACTAACCCTAACCCTAACCCTAACACTAACCCTAACCCTAACCCGAACCCTTACCCTAAACCTAACCATAACCCTAACCCTAACCCTAACCCGAACACTAACCCTAACCCTAACCCTAACCCGAACCCTAACCCTAACCCTAACCCTAACCTTAAACCTAACCCTAACCCAAACCCTAACCCTAAGCCGAACCCGAACACTAACCCTAACCAGAAACCCTAACCCGAACTCTAACCCGAATCCTAACCCGAACCCTAACACGAACGCTAACCCGAACCCTAAACCGAAACTTAACCCTAACCCTAACCCGAACCCTAACCCGAACCCTAACCCTAACCCTAAACCGAACCCGAACCCTAACCCGAAACCGAACCCTAACCCGAACCCTAACCCTAACCCTAACCCGAACCCTAACCCTAACCCGAAACCTAACCCGAACCCTAAAACTAACCCTAACCCGAACCCTAAACCGAACCCTAACCCTAACCCTAACCCGAACCCTAACGTTAACACTAACCTGAACCATAACCCTAACCCAAACCCTGACTCGAACCCTAACCCTAAC
>JAVLSZ010000008.1:77905000-77915000 GCA_032313775.1 Urocyon cinereoargenteus
AACCTAACCCTAACCCGAACCCTTACACTAAACCTAACGATAACCCTAACCCTAACCCTAACCCGAACACTAACCCTAACCCTAACCCTAACCCGAACCCTAACCCTAACCCTAACCCTAACCCTAAACCTAACCCTAACCCAAACCCTAACCCTAACCCGAACCCGAACACTAACCCTAACCAGAACCCTAACCCGAACTCTAACCCGAATCCTAACCCGAACCCTAACACGAACGCTAACCCGAACCCTAAACCGAAACCTAACCCTAACCCTAACCCGAACCCTAACCCGACCCTAACCCTAACCCTAACCCGAACCCTAACCCTAACCCTAACCCGACCCCGAAACCTAACCCTAACCCGAACCCGAACCCTAAACCTAACCCTAACCCGAACCCAAACCCTAACCCTAACCTGACCCTAACCCGAACCCTAACACGAAACCTAACCCTAACCCTAATCCTAACCCGAACCCTAACCCTAACCCTAACCCGAACCCTAACCCTAACCCGAACCCGAACCCTAACCCTAACCCTAACCCGAACCCTAACCCTAACCCGAACCCGAACCCTAACCATAACCCGAAACCTAAACCGAACCCAACCCTAACCCGACCCCTAACCCTATACCGAACCCTATCCCTAACACTAACCCTAACCATAACCCTAACCCGAAACCTAAACCTAACCCGAACCCTAACACTAAACCTAACCCGAACCCTAACCCTAACCCTAAACCGAACCCTAACCCTAACCCGATCCTAACCCGAACCCTAACCCGAACCCTAACCCTAACCTGAACACTAACCCTAACCCTAACCCGAACCCTAACCCGAAACCTAACCCTAATCCTAACCTGAACACTAACCCCTAACCCTAACCCGAACCCGAACTCTTACCTGATCCCGAACCCTAACCCGAACCCTAACCCTAACCCTAACCCTAACCCTAACCCTAACCCGAACCCTAACCCTAACCCTAACCCTAACCCGAAACCTAACCATAACCCTAACCCTAACCCTAACCCCTAACCCTAACCCAAACCGTAACCCTACCCCTAAACCTAACCCTAACCCGAACCCTAACCTTAACCCTAACCCTAACCCGAACCCTAACCCTAAAACTAACCCTAACCCTATCCCTAACCCTAACCCGAACCCTAAACCGAACCCTAAACCTAACCCTAACCCTAACCCGAACCCCAACCCTAACCCTAACCCTAACTCTAACCTGAACCCTAACCCCTAACCCGAACCCGAACAAGAACTCTAACCCGAACCCGAACCCTAACCCTACCCCGAACCCGAACCCAAATATAGCCCTAACCCTAACCCGAACCCTAACCCTAAACCTAACCCTAACCGTAACCCGAACCCTAAGCCTAACCCTAACCCTAAACCTAACTCGAAACCTAACCCTAACCCTAACCCGAAACCTAACCCGAACCCTAACCCTAACCCTAACGCGAACCCTAACCCTAAACCTAACCCTAACCCTAACCCGAACCCTAACCCTAACCCTAACCGGAACCATAACCCTAACACTAAACCGAACCCGAACCCTAACCCTAAACCTAACCCTAACCCGAAACCTAACCCGAACCCTAACCCGAACCCGAACCCTAACCCTAGCCCGAAACCGACCCCTAACCCTAACCGAACCCGAACCCAACCCTAACCCGAACCCTAACACTAAACCTAACCCTAACCCGAACCCTAACCCTAACCCTAACCCGACCCCTAACCCGAACCCTAACACGAACCCTAACCCTAACCCTAAACCCTAACCCGAAACTTAACCCTAACCCGAAACCGAACCCTAACACTAACCCGAACCCTAACCCTTACCCGAACCCTAACCCTAATCTGAACCCTAACCCTAACCCTAACCCGAACCCGAACCCGAACCCTAACCCTAACCCTAACCCGAACCCTAACCCGAACCCGAACCCTAACCCTAACCCTAAACCGAACCCTAACCCTAACCCTAACCCGACCCTAACCCTAACCCGAAAGCTAACCCTAACCCGAAACCGAACCCGAACCCGAACCCGAACCCTAACCCTAAACCTAACCCTAACCCGAACCCTTACCCCAACCCGAACCCTAACCCGAACCCTAACCCTAACCCTAACCCGAAGCCGAACCCTATACCTAACGCTTACCCTAACCCTAACCCTAAACCGAAACCTAAACCTAACCCTAACCCGAACCCTAACCCTAACCCGAACCCTAACCCTAACCCTAACCCGAATCCTAACCCTAACCCTAACCCGAACTCTAACCCGAACCCTAGCCCTAACCCTAACCCTAACCCGAACCCTAACCCTAACCCTAACCCGAACCCTAACCCTAACCCTAACCCGAACAATAACCATAACCCTAACCCGAACCCTAACCCTAACCCTAACTCTAAACCTAACCCGAACCCTAACCCTAACACGAACCCTAACCCTAAACCTAACCCTAAACCTAACCCGAACCCTAACCCTAACCCTAACCCTAACCCTATCCCCTAACCCTAACCCTAACCCTAACCCTAACTTTAACCCTAAAACCTAACCCTAACACGAACCGTAACCCTAACCCTAACCCTAAAACCAAACCCTAACCCGAACCCTAATCCCAACCCTAACCCTAACCCTAACAAGAACCCTAACCCAAACCCTAACCCTAACCCTAACCCTAACACTAACCCGAACCCTAACCCTAACCCTAAACCGAACCCGAACCCTAACCCTAACCCTAACCCTAACCCGAACACTAACCCTAACCCTAACCCGAACCCTAACCCTAACCCTAACCCGAAACATAATCCTAACCCTAACCCGAACCCTAACCCTAACCCTAACCCTAACCCTAACCCTAACCCGAACCCTAACACTAACCCTAACCTGAAACCTAACCCTAACCCGAACCCTAAACCTAACCCGAAACCTAATCCTAACCCTAACACTAACCCTAACCCCTAACCCTAACCCTAACCCTAACCCTAACCCTAAAACCTAACCCTAACCCGAACCCTAACCCTAACCCTAACCCTAACCCTAACCCTAACCTGAACCCGAACCCTAACCCTAACCCTAACCCGAACACTAACCCTAATCCTAACCCTAACCTGAACCCTAACCCTAACCCTAACCCTAACCCGAACCCTAACCCTAACCCTAACCCTAACCCGAACCCAAACCCTAACCCGAATCCTAAACCTAACCCGAACCCTAACCCTAACCCGAACCCGAACCGTAACCCTAACCTGAACCCTAAACCGAATTCTAACCCTAACCCTAACACGAACCCTAAGACGAACGCAAACCCAAACCCTAAACCGAAACCTAAGCCTAACCCTCACCCGAACCCTAACCCGAACCCTAACCCTAACCCTAACCCGAACCCTAACCCTAACCCTAACCCTAACCCGAACCCGAACCCTAAACCTAATCCGAAACCTAACCCTAACACTAACCCTAACCCGAACCCTAACCCTAACCCTAACTTGACCCCTCACCCGAACCCTAACACAAACCCTAACCCTAATTCTAACCCGATCCCTAACCCTAACCCTAACCCGAACCCTAACCCTAACCCTAACCCGAACCCTAACACTAACCCGAACCCGAACCCTAACCCTAACCCGAAACCTAACCCGAACCGACCCTAACCCGAACCCTAACCCTAACCCGAACCCTAACCCTAACCCTTACCCGAAACCTAAACCTAACCCGAACCCTAACCCTAAACCTAACCCGAACCCTAACACTAACCCTAACTCTAACCCTAAACCTAACCCTAACCCGAAACCTAACCCTAACGCGAAACCTAACGCGAACCCTAACCCGAACCCTAACCCTAACCCGAACCCTAACCCTACACCTAACCCTAACCCGAACCCTAACCCGAACCCTAACCCGAAACCTAACCCTAACCCTAACCCGAACCCTAACCCGAACCCTAACCTAACCCTAACCCGAACCCTAACCATAACCCTAACCCTAACCCTAACCCCTAACCCTAACCCGAACCCTAACCCTAACCCTAACCCTAACACGAACCCTAACTCTAACCCTAACCCTAACCCGAACCCGAACCCTAACCCTAAACCTAACCCTAACCCTAACCCTAACCCTAACCCGAAACCTAACCCTAACCCTAACCCGAACCCTAACCCGAACCCGAACCCTAAACCTAACCCGAACCCTAACCCTATCCCTATCCCGAACCCTAAACCTAACCCGAAACCTAAACCGAACCCTAACCCGAACCCTAACCCTAACCCTAACCCGAACCCTAACCCGAACCCTAACCCTAACCGTAACCCGAACCCTAAGCCTAACCCTAACCCAAACCCTAACCCGAACCCTAAACCTAACCGTAACCCGAACCCGAACCCAAACCCGAACCTTAACGCTAACCCTAACCTGAACCCTAACCCCTAACCCGAACCCTAACCCGAACCCTAACCCTAAACCTAACCCTAACACTAACCCTAACCCGAACCCTAAACCGAACCCTAACCCTAACCATAACCCTAACCCGAACCCTAACCCTAACCGTAACCCGAACCCTAAGCCTAACCCTAACCCAAACCCTAACCCGAACCCTAACCCTAACCCTAACCATAACCCTAACCCGAAAACTAACCCGAACCCTAACGCTAACCCTAACCTGAATCCTAACCCCTAACCCGAACCCGAACACGAACTCTAAAGCGAAACCGAACCCTAACCCTACCACGAACCCGAACCCAAACCATAACCCTAACCCTAACCCGAACCCTAACCCTAACCCTAACCCTAACCGTAACCCGAACCCTAAGCCTAACCCTAACCCTAAACCTAACACGAACCCTAACCCTAACCCTAACGCTAACCCTAACCCTAACCCTAACCAGAACCCTAACCTTAACCCTAACCCTAAACCTAACCTGAACCCTAACCCTAACCCGAACCCTAACTCGAACCATAACCCTAACCCTAAACCGAACCCGAACCCTAACCCGAAACCGAACCCTAACCCGAACCCTACCCCTAACCCTAACCCGAACCCTAACCCTAACCCGAAACCTAACCCGAACCCTAAAACTAACCCTAACCCGAACCCTTAACCGAACCCTAACCCTAACCCTAACCCGAACCCTAACGTTAACAGTAACCTGAACCCTAACCCTAACCCAAACCCTGACTCGAACCCTAACCCTAACCCTAACCCTAACCCTAACCCTAACCCTAACCCTAAAACCTAACCCGAACCCGAACCCTAACCCTAACCCTAACCCTAACCCTAACCCTAACCCGAACCCTTAACCTAAACCTAACCTTAACCGTAACCCTAACCCTAACCCTAACCCTAACCCTAACCCTAACCCTAACCCGAACACTAACCCTAACCCGAACCCTTACCCGAACTCTAACCCGAATCCTAACCCGAACCCTAACACGAACGCTAACCCGAACCCTAAACCGAACCCTAACCCTAACCCTAACCCGAACCCTACCCCGAACCCGAACCCTAACCATAACCCGAAACCTAACCCGAACCCAACCCTAACCCGACCCCTAACCCTAATCCGAACCCTATCCCTAACACTAACCATAACCATAACCCTAACCCGAAACGTAAACCTAACCCGAACCCTAAACCTAAACCTAAACCGAACCCTAACACTAACCCTAAACCGAACCCTACCCCGAACCCGAACCCTAAACCTAACCCGAACCCTAAACCGAACCCTAACCCGAACCCTAAACCTAAACCTAACCCGAACCCTAACCCGAACCCTAACCCTAACCGTAACCCGAACCCTAAGCCTAACCCTAACCCAAACTCTAACCCGAACCCTAACCCTAACCCTAACCCTAACCCTAACCCTAACCCTAACCCCTAACCCGAACCCGAACACGAACTCTAACCCGAAACCGAACCCTAACCCTACCCCGAACCCGAACCCAAACCATAACCCTAACCCTAACCCGAACCCTAACCCTAACCCTAACCGTAACCCTAACCGTAACCCGAACCCTAAGCCTAACCCTAACCCTAACCCTAACACGAACCCTAACCCTAACCCTAACCCTAACGCTAACCCTAACCCTAACCCTAACCAGAACCCTAACCCTAAACCTAACCCTAACCCTAACCCGAACCCTAACCCTAACCCGAACCCTAACCCGAACCCTAACCCTAACCCTAAACCGAACCCGAACCCTAACCCGAAACCGAACCCTAACCCGAACCCTAACCCTAACCCTAACCCGAACCCTAACCCTAACCCGAACCCTAACCCGAACCCTAAAACTAACCCTAACCCGAACCCCAAACCGAACCCTAACCCTAACCCTAACCCGAACCCTAACCCTAACACTAACCTGAACCCTAACCCTAACCCAAACCCTAACTCGAACCCTAACCCTAACCCTAACCCTAACCCTAACCCCTAACCCTAACCCTAACCCTAACCCTAACCCGAACCCTTACACTAAACCTAACGATAACCCTAACCCTAACCCTAACCCGAACACTAACCCTAACCCTAACCCTAACCCGAACCCTAACCCTAACCCTAACCCTAACCCTAACCCTAAACCTAACCCTAACCCAAACCCTAACCCTAACCCTAACCCGAACCCTAACCCTAACCCTAAACCGAACCCGAACCCTAACCCGAAACCGAACCCTAACCCGAACCCTAACCCTAACCCTAACCCGAAACCTAACCCTAACCCGAACCCTAACCCGAACACTAAAACTAACCCTAACCCGAACCCCAAACCGAACCCTAACCCTAACCCTAACCCGAACCCTAACCCTAACACTAACCTGAACCCTAACCCTAACCCAAACCCTAACTCGAACCCTAACCCTAACCCTAACCCTAACCCTAACCCTAACCCCTAACCCTAACCCTAAACCTAACCCTAACCCGAACCCTTACACTAAACCTAACGATAACCCTAACCCTAACCCTAACCCGAACACTAACCCTAACCCTAACCCTAACCCGAACCCTAACCCTAACCCTAACCCTAACCCTAAACCTAACCCTAACCCAAACCCTAACCCTAACCCGAACCCGAACACTAACCCTAACCAGAACCCTAACCCGAACTCTAACCCGAATCCTAACCCGAACCCTAACACGAACGCTAACCCGAACCCTAAACCGAAACCTAACCCTAACCCTAACCCGAACCCTAACCCGACCCTAACCCTAACCCTAACCCGAACCCTAACCCTAACCCTAACCCGACCCCGAAACCTAACCCTAACCCGAACCCGAACCCTAAACCTAACCCTAACCCGAACCCAAACCCTAACCCTAACCTGACCCTAACCCGAACCCTAACACGAAACCTAACCCTAACCCTAATCCTAACCCGAACCCTAACCCTAACCCTAACCCGAACCCTAACCCTAACCCGAACCCGAACCCTAACCCTAACCCTAACCCGAACCCTAACCCTAACCCGAACCCGAACCCTAACCATAACCCGAAACCTAAACCGAACCCAACCCTAACCCGACCCCTAACCCTATACCGAACCCTATCCCTAACACTAACCCTAACCATAACCCTAACCCGAAACCTAAACCTAACCCGAACCCTAACACTAAACCTAACCCGAACCCTAACCCTAACCCTAAACCGAACCCTAACCCTAACCCGATCCTAACCCGAACCCTAACCCGAACCCTAACCCTAACCTGAACACTAACCCTAACCCTAACCCGAACCCTAACCCGAAACCTAACCCTAATCCTAACCTGAACACTAACCCCTAACCCTAACCCGAACCCGAACTCTTACCTGATCCCGAACCCTAACCCGAACCCTAACCCTAACCCTAACCCTAACCCTAACCCTAACCCGAACCCTAACCCTAACCCTAACCCTAACCCGAAACCTAACCATAACCCTAACCCTAACCCTAACCCCTAACCCTAACCCAAACCGTAACCCTACCCCTAAACCTAACCCTAACCCGAACCCTAACCTTAACCCTAACCCTAACCCGAACCCTAACCCTAAAACTAACCCTAACCCTATCCCTAACCCTAACCCGAACCCTAAACCGAACCCTAAACCTAACCCTAACCCGAACCCCAACCCTAACCCTAACCCTAACTCTAACCTGAACCCTAACCCCTAACCCGAACCCGAACAAGAACTCTAACCCGAACCCGAACCCTAACCCTACCCCGAACCCGAACCCAAATATAGCCCTAACCCTAACCCGAACCCTAACCCTAAACCTAACCCTAACCGTAACCCGAACCCTAAGCCTAACCCTAACCCTAAACCTAACTCGAAACCTAACCCTAACCCTAACCCGAAACCTAACCCGAACCCTAACCCTAACCCTAACGCGAACCCTAACCCTAAACCTAACCCTAACCCTAACCCGAACCCTAACCCTAACCCTAACCGGAACCATAACCCTAACACTAAACCGAACCCGAACCCTAACCCTAAACCTAACCCTAACCCGAAACCTAACCCGAAACCTAACCCGAACCCGAACCCTAACCCTAGCCCGAAACCGACCCCTAACCCTAACCGAACCCGAACCCAACCCTAACCCGAACCCTAACACTAAACCTAACCCTAACCCGAACCCTAACCCTAACCCTAACCCGACCCCTAACCCGAACCCTAACACGAACCCTAACCCTAACCCTAAACCCTAACCCGAAACTTAACCCTAACCCGAAACCGAACCCTAACACTAACCCGAACCCTAACCCTTACCCGAACCCTAACCCTAATCTGAACCCTAACCCTAACCCTAACCCGAACCCGAACCCGAACCCTAACCCTAACCCTAACCCGAACCCTAACCCGAACCCGAACCCTAACCCTAACCCTAAACCGAACCCTAACCCTAACCCTAACCCGACCCTAACCCTAACCCGAAAGCTAACCCTAACCCGAAACCGAACCCGAACCCGAACCCGAACCCTAACCCTAAACCTAACCCTAACCCGAACCCTTACCCCAACCCGAACCCTAACCCGAACCCTAACCCTAACCCTAACCCGAAGCCGAACCCTATACCTAACGCTTACCCTAACCCTAACCCTAAACCGAAACCTAAACCTAACCCTAACCCGAACCCTAACCCTAACCCGAACCCTAACCCTAACCCTAACCCGAATCCTAACCCTAACCCTAACCCGAACTCTAACCCGAACCCTAGCCCTAACCCTAACCCTAACCCGAACCCTAACCCTAACCCTAAACCGAACCCTAACCCTAACCCTAACCCGAACAATAACCATAACCCTAACCCGAACCCTAACCCTAACCCTAACTCTAAACCTAACCCGAACCCTAACCCTAACACGAACCCTAACCCTAAACCTAACCCTAAACCTAACCCGAACCCTAACCCTAACCCTAACCCTAACCCTATCCCCTAACCCTAACCCTAACCCTAACCCTAACTTTAACCCTAAAACCTAACCCTAACACGAACCGTAACCCTAACCCTAACCCTAAAACCAAACCCTAACCCGAACCCTAATCCCAACCCTAACCCTAACCCTAACAAGAACCCTAACCCAAACCCTAACCCTAACCCTAACCCTAACACTAACCCGAACCCTAACCCTAACCCTAAACCGAACCCGAACCCTAACCCTAACCCTAACCCTAACCCGAACACTAACCCTAACCCTAACCCGAACCCTAACCCTAACCCTAACCCGAAACATAATCCTAACCCTAACCCGAACCCTAACCCTAACCCTAACCCTAACCCTAACCCTAACCCGAACCCTAACACTAACCCTAACCTGAAACCTAACCCTAACCCGAACCCTAAACCTAACCCGAAACCTAATCCTAACCCTAACACTAACCCTAACCCCTAACCCTAACCCTAACCCTAACCCTAACCCTAAAACCTAACCCTAACCCGAACCCTAACCCTAACCCTAAACCTAACCCTAACCCTAACCTGAACCCGAACCCTAACCCTAACCCTAACCCGAACACTAACCCT
>JAVLSZ010000008.1:77920000-77925000 GCA_032313775.1 Urocyon cinereoargenteus
CGAACCCTAACCCTAACCCTAACCCGAACCCTAACCCTAACCCTAACCCTAACCCTAACCCGAACCCGAACCCTAAACCTAACCCGAAACCTAATCCTAACACTAACCCTAACCCGAACCCTAACCCTAACCCTAACTTGACCCCTCACCCGAACCCTAACACAAACCCTAACCCTAACCCTAATTCTAACCCGATCCCTAACCCTAACCCTAACCCGAAACCTAACCCTAACCCTAACCCGAACCCTAACCCTAACCCGAACCCGAACCCTAAACCTAACCCGAAACCTAACCCGAACCCAACCCTAACCCGAACCCTAACCCTAACCCGAACCCTAACACTAACCCTTACCAGAAACCTAAACCTAACCCGAACCCTAACCCTAAACCTAACCCGAACCCTAACACTAACCCTAACTCTAACCCTAAACCTAACCCTAACCCGAAACCTAACCCTAACGCGAAACCTAACGCGAACCCTAACCCGAACCCTAACCCTAACCCGAACCCTAACCCTACACCTAACCCTAACCCGAACCCTAACCCGAACCCTAACCCGAAACCTAACCCTAACCCTAACCCGAACCCTAACCCGAACCCTAACCTAACCCTAACCCGAACCCTAACCATAACCCTAACCCTAACCCTAACCCTTAACCCTAACCCGAACCCTAACCCTAACCCTAACCCTAACACGAACCCTAACTCTAACCCTAACCCTAACCCGAACCCGAACCCTAACCCTAAACCTAACCCTAACCCTAACCCTAACCCTAACCCGAACCCTAACCCTAACCCTAACCCGAACCCTAACCCGAACCCGAACCCTAAACCTAACCCGAACCCTAACCCTATCCCTATCCCGAACCCTAAACCTAACCCGAACCCTAAACCGAAACCTAACCCGAACCCTAACCCTAACCCTAACCCGAACCCTAACCCGAACCCTAACCCTAACCGTAACCCGAACCCTAAGCCTAACCCTAACCCAAACCCTAAACCGAACCCTAACCCTAACCGTAACCCGAACCCGAACCCTAACCCGAACCCTAACGCTAACCCTAACCTGAACCCTAACCCCTAACCCGAACCCGAACACGAACTCTAACCCGAACCCGAACCCTAACCCTACCCCGGACCCGAACCCAAACCATAACCCTAACCCTAACCCGAACCCTAACCCTAACACTAACCCTAACCGTAACCCGAACCCTAAGCCTAACCCTAACCCGAACCCTAACCAGAACACTAACCCTAACCCTAACTCTAACCCTAACCCTCACCCTAACCAGAACCCTAAACCTAACCCTAACCCGAACCCTAACCCTAACCCGAACCCTAAACCTAACCCGAACCCGAACCCTAACCCTAACACTAACTCGAACCCTAAACCTAACCCGAACCCTAACCCTAAACCTAACCCGAACCCTAACCCTAAACCGAACCCGAACCTTAACCCTGTTCCGAAACCTAACCCGAACCCAACCCTAACCCGAACCCTAACCCTAACCCTAATCCGAACTCGAAACCTAAACCTAACCTGAACCCTAACCCTAAACCTAACCCAAACCCTAAACCTTACCCTAACCCTAACCCGAACCCGAACCCTAACCCTAAACCTAAACCTAACCCTAACCCTAAACCAAACCCTAACCCGAACCCTAACCCGAACCCTAACCCTAAAACTAACCCTAACCCGAACCCTAACCCGAAACCTAACCCTAACCCGAACCCGAACCCTAACCCGATCCCGAACCCTAACCCGAACACTTACCCTAACCCGAACCCGAACCCTAACCCGAACTCTAACCCTAAAACGAAACCAAACCCTAACCCTAACCCGAACCCTAACCATAAACCGAACCCGAACCCTAACGCTAACCCGAACCCTAACCCAAAATCTAACCCGAACCCTAACCCGAACCCTAAACCTAACCCTAACCCTAACCCGAACCCTAACCCGAACCCTAACCCTAACCCTAACCCTAACCCTAACTCTAATCCTAAGCCTAACCCTAACCCGAACCCTAAACCTATACCTAACACTAAACCTAACCCTAACCCTAACCATAAACCTAACCCTAACCCGAACCCTAACCCTAACCCTAACACGAACTCTAACCCTAACCATTACCCCTAAACCTACCCTAACCCTAACCCTAAAACCTAACCCTAACCCTAACCCTAACACTAACCCTAACCCGAACCCGAACCCTAACCCGAACCCTAACACTAAACCTAACCCGAAACCTTACCCTAACCCTAAACCTAACCCTAATCCTAACCCTAACCCTGACCCGAACCCTAACCCTAACCCTAACTCTAACCCTAAACATAACCCTAACCCGAACCCTAACCCTAACCCTAACCCTAAACCTAACCCGAACCCTAACCCTAACCCTAACACTAACCCTAACACTAACCCTAACCCTAAACCTAACCCTAACCCGAACCCTAACCCTAACCCTAACACTAAACCTAACCCGAAACCTTACCCTAACCCTAAACCTAACCCTAATCCTAACCCTAACCCTGACCCGAACCCTAACCCTAACCCTAACTCTAACCCTAAACATAACCCTAACCCGAACCCTAACCCTAACCCTAACCCGAACCCTAAACCGAACCCTAACCCTAACACGAACCCTAACCCGAACCCTAACCCTAACCCTAACCCGAACCCTAACCCTAAACCTAAACCTAACCCTAACCCTAAAACGAACCCTAACCCTAACCCTAACCCTAACCCGAACCCTAACTCTAAACCTAACCCTAACTCTAACCCTATCCCTAAACCGAAACCTAACCCTAACCCTAAACCGAACCCGAACCCTAACCCGAACCCGAAACCGATCCCTAACCCGAACCCTAACCCTAACCCTAACCCGAACTCTAACCCTAACCCTAACCCGAACCCTAACCCTAACCCTAACCCGAAACATAACCCTAACACTAACTCGAACCCTAACCCTAACCCTAACCCTAACCCTAACCCGAACCCTAACCCTAACCCTAACCTGAACCCTAACCCTAACCCGAACCCTAAACCTAACCCGAACCTTAATCCTAACCCTAACACTAACCCTAACCCCTAACCCTAACCCTAACCCTAACCCTAACCCTAACCCTAAAACCTAACCCTAACCCGAACCCTAACCCTAACCCTAACCCTAACCCTAACCCTAACCCGAACCCGAACCCTAACCCTAACCCTAAACCGAACACTAACCCTAATCCTAATCCTAACCCGAACCCTAACCCTAACCCTAACCCTACCCTAACCCGGACCCTAACCCTAACCCTAACCCTAACCCGAACCCAAACCCTAACCCGAATCCTAACCCTAACCCGAACCCTAACCCTAACCCGAACCCGAACCCTAACCCTAAACCGAACCCTAAACCGAATTCTAACCCTATCCCTAACCCGAACCCTAAGACGAACGCAAACCCATACCCTAAACCGAACCCTAAGCCTAACCCTCACCCGAACCCTAACCCGAACCCTAACCCTAACCCTAACCTGAACCCTAACCCTAACCCTATCCCTAACCCGAACCCGAAACCTAACCCTAACCGAAACCTAACCCTAACCCTAAACCTAACCCGAACCCTAACCCTAACCCTAACTTGACCCCTCACCCGAACCCTAACACAAACCCTAACCCTAACCCTAATCCTAACCCGATCCCTAACCCTAACCCTAACCCGAACCCTAACCCTAAACCTAACCCGAACCCTAACCCTAACCCTAACCCGAACCCGAACCCTAACCTTAACCCGAAACCTAACCCGAACCCAACCCTAACCCGAACCCTAACCCTAACCCGAACCCTAACCCTAACCCTAACCCTAACCCGAAACCTAAACCTAACCCGAACCCTAACCCTAAACCTAACCCGAACCCTAACCCTAACCATAACCCGAACCCTAACCGTAACCCGAACCCTAACCCTAACCCTCACCCGAACCCTAACCCTTACCCGAACACTAACCCTAACCGTAACCCGAACCGTAACCCGAACCCTAACCCTAACTTGAACACTAACCCCTAACCCTAACCCGAACCTGAACTCTTACCTGAACCCGAAACCTAACCCGAACCCGAACCCAACACGAACCCTAACCCTAACCCGAACTCGAACCCGGACCCTAACCCTAACCTTAACCCGAACCCTAACCCTAAACCTAACCCTAACCCTAACCCTAACCATAACCCTAACACTAACCCTAACTCTAACCCTACACCTAAACCTAACCCGAAACCTAACCCTAAACCGAAACCTAACGCGAACCCTAACCCGCACCCTAACCCTAACCCGAACCCTAACCCTACACCTAACCCTAACCCGAACCCTAACCCGAACCCTAACCCGAAACCTAACCCTAACCCTAACCCGAACCCTAACCCGAACCCTAACCTAACCCTAACCCGAACCCTAACCATAACCCTAAGCCTAACCCTAACCCCTAACCCTAACCCGAACCCTAACCCTAACCCTAACCCTAACACGAACCCTAACTCTAACCCTAACCCTAACCCGAACCCGAACCCTAACCCTAAACCTAACCCTAACCCTAACCCTAACCCTAACCCGAACCCTAACCCTAACCCGAAACCTAACCCGAACCCGAACCCTAACCCTAACCCGAACCCTAACCCTATCCCTATCCCGAACCCTAAACCTAACCCGAACCCTAAACAGAACCCTAACCCGAACCCTAACCCTAACCCGAACCCGAACCCTAACCCGAACCCTAACCCTAACCGTAACCCGAACCCTAAGCCTAACCCTAACCCAAACCCTAACCCAAACCCTAAACCAAACCCTAACCCTAACCCGAACCCTAACCCGAACCCTAACGCTAACCCTAACCTGAACCCTAACCCCTAACCCGAACCCGAACACGAACTCTAACCCGAACCCGAACCCTAACCCTACCCCGAACCCGAACCCAAACCATAACCCTAACCCTAACCCGAACCCTAACCCTAACCCT
>JAVLSZ010000008.1:77930000-77962500 GCA_032313775.1 Urocyon cinereoargenteus
AACCCTAACCCGAACCCTAACCCTAACTCGAACCCTCACCCTAACCCTAATCCGAACACTAACCCTAACCCGAAACTTAACCAGAACACTAACCCGAACCCTAACCCTAACCCGAAACCTAATCCGAACCCTAACCCGAACCGTACACTAACCCCTAACCCTCACCCGAACCCTAACCCTAACCCTAAACCTAACCCTAACCCGAACCCTAACCCGAACCCTAACTCGAACCCTAAACCTCACCCTTACCCTAACCCGAAACCTAACCCTAACCCGAACCCTAACCCTAACACTAACCCTAACCGGAAACCGAACCCTAACCCTAACCCGAACCTTAACCCTAACACTAACCCTAACCCGAACCCGAACCCTAACCCTAACCCTAACCCTAACCCGAACCCGAACCCTAACCCGAACCCGAATCCTAACCCTAACCCTAACCCGAACCCTAACCCTAAACCTAACCCTAAATCTAACCCTAACCCTAACACCGAACCCTAACCCTAACCCAAACCCTAACCCTAACCCGAACCGAACCCTAACCCGAACCCTAACCCTAACCCGAACCCTAACCCTAACCCTAATACGAACCCTAACCCTAACCCGAAACTTAACCAGAACAATAACCGGAACCCTAACCCTAACCCGAACCCTAACCCGAACCGTAACCCGAACCCTACACTAACCCCTAACCCTCACCCGAACCCTAACCCTAACCCTAAAACTAACCCTAACCCGAACCCTAACCCGAACCCTAACCCGAACCCTAAACCTCACCCTTACCCTAACCCGAACCCTAACCTGAACCCTAACCCTAACCCTAACCCTAACCTTTACCCTAACCCTAACCCGACCCTAACCCTAACCCCGAACCCTAACCCCGAACACTAACCCTAAACCTAAACCTAAACTTAAACCGAACCCTAACCCTAACCGTAACCCGAACCCTAACCCTACCCTAACCCTAACACGAACCCTAACCGGAACCCGAACCCTAACCCGAACGCGAACCCTAACCCTTAACCCGAACCCTAACCCTAACCCTAACCCTAACCCTAACCCGAACCCTAACCCATAACCCTAACACTAAACCTAACCCGAACTCTAACCCGAACCCTAACTCGAACGCTAACCCTAACCCTAACCCTAACCCTAACCCAAACCCTAAACCTAACGCGATCCCTAACCCCTAACCCTAACCCTAAACCTAACCCTAAACCGAACCCTAACCCTAACCCTACCTCCTAACCCGAACCCTAACCCTAAACCTACCTCCTAAACCTAACCCTAACCCTAACCCGAACCCTAACCCTATACCGAACCCTAACCCTAACCCGAACCCTAACCTGAACCCTAACCCGAACCCGAACCCTATCCCGAACCCGAACTCTAACCCAAACACTAACCCTAAACCGAACCCGAACCCTAACCCTAACCCTAACCCTAACACGAACCCTAACCCTATCACGAATCCTAACCCGAACCCGAACCCTAACCCTAACCCTAACCCGAACCCTAACCGTAAACCTAACCCTAACCTGAACCCTAACCCTAACCCGAACCCGAACCCTAACCCTAACCCTAACCGGAACCCTAACCCTAACCCGAACCTGACCCTAACCCAAACCCTAACCATAATCCGAACCCTAACCCGAACCCTAACCCTAACCCGAACCCTAACCCTAACACTAACCCGAAACCTAACCCTAACCCTAACAATAACCTGAACCCGAACCCTAACCCTAACCCTAACCCTAACCCGAACCCGAACCCTAACCCTAACCCAAACCACAAACCCTAACCCTAACCCGAACCCTAAACCTAACCCGAACCCTAACCCTAATCCTAACCCTAAACCTAACCCTTACCCGAACCCTAACGCTAACCCTAACCCAAACCTGAACCCTAACACTAACCCTAACCCTAACCCTAACCCTAACCCGAACCCTAACCCTAAACCGAACCCTAACCCGAACCCTAACACTAACCCGAACCCGAACCCTAACCCTAACCCGAACCCTAACCGTAACCCTAACCCTAACCCCTAACCCTCACCCGAACCCCTAACCCTAACCCTTACACTAACCCGAATCCTAACCCTACCCCTTAACCCTAACCCTTAACCCGAACCCTAACCCTAACCCTAACCTTAACACTAACCCTAACCCGAACCCTAACCCTAACCATAACCCTAACCCCGAACCCTATCCCTAGCCCTATCCCTAACCCGAACCCTAACCCGAACCCTAAACCGAACCCCTAACCCTAACCCTAACACTAACCCGAACCCTAACCCTAACCCTTAACCCTAACCCTTAACCCGAACCCTAACCCGAACCCGAACCCTAACCCGATCCCGAACCCTAACCCGAAAGCGAACCCTAACCCTTAACCCGATCCCTAACCCTAACCCTAACACTAACCCTAACCCGAACCCTAACCCTTACCCTAAACCTAACCCGAACCCTAACCCTAACCCTAACCCTAAGCCTAACCCGAAAACTAACCCTAAACCGAACCCTAACCTCTAACCCTAACCCTAACCCTAACACTAACCCGAACCCTAACCCGAACACCAAACCCTAAACCTAACACTAACCAAAACCCTAACCCTAACCTGAACCCTAACCCTAACCCTAACCCTAACCCGAACCCAAACCCTAACCCGAACCCTAACCTTAACCCTAAACCTAACCGTAAACCGAACCGTAAGCCTAACGCTAACCCTAACCCTAACCCGAACCCTAACCCTAACCCTAACGCTAACCCTAACCCTAATCCTAACCAGAACCCTAACCCTAACACTAACACTAACCCGAACCCTAAACCTAACCCTAACCCGAACCCTAACCCTAACCCGAACCCTAAACATAACCCGAACCCTAACCCTTACCCTAACCCTAACCCTAACCCCTAAACCTAACCCTAACCCTAACCCTAACCCTAACCCTAACCCTAAAACCTAACCCTAACCCGAAACCTAACCCTAACCCTAACCCTAACACTAACAAGAACCCTAAACCAAACCCTAACCCTAACCCTAACCCTAAACCTAACCCGAACCCTAACCCTAACCCTAAACCGAACCCGAACCCTAACCCTAACCCGAACCCTAACCCTAAACTGAACCCTAACCCGAACCCTAACCCTAACCCTAAACCGAACCCGAACCCTAACCCTAACCCGAAACCGAACCCTAACCCGAACCCTAACCCTAACCCTAACCCGAACCCTAACCCTACCCGAACCCTAACCCTAACCCGAACCCTTACCCGAACCCTAACCCTAACCCTAAACCGAACCCGAACCCTAACCCGAAACCGAACCCTAACCCGAACCCTAACCCTAACCCTAACCCTAACCCGAAACCTAACCCTAACCCGAACCCTAACCCGAACCCTAAAACTAACCCTAACCCGAACCCTAAACCGAACCCTAACCCTAACCCTAACCCGAACCCTAACCCTAACCCTAACGTGAACCCTAACCCTAACCCAAACCCTAACTCGAACCCTAACCCTAACCCTAACCCTAACCCGAACCCTAACCCTAACCCTAACCCTAACCCTAACCCTAAACCGAAACCTAACCATAACCCTAACCCTAACCCTAACCCCTAACCCTAACCCGAACCCGAACCCTAACCCGAACCCGAATCCTAACCCTAACCCTAACCCGACCCTAACCCTAAACCTAACCCTAAATCTAACCCTAACCCTAACACCGAACCCTAACCCTAACCCAAACCCTAACCCGAACCCGAACCGAACCCTAACCCGAACCCTAACCCTAACCCGAACCCTAACCCTAACCCTAATACGAACCCTAACCCTAACCCGAAACTTAACCAGAACACTAACCCGAACCCTAAACCTAACCCGAACCCTAACCCGAACCGTAACCCGAACCCTACACTAACCCCTAACCCTCACCCGAACCCTAACCCTAACCCTAAAACTAACCCTAACCCGAACCCTAACCCGAACCCTAACCCGAACCCTAAACCTCACCCTTACCCTAACCCGAACCCTAACCTGAACCCTAACCCTAACCCTAACCCTAACCTTTACCCTAACCCTAACCCGACCCTAACCCTAACCCCGAACCCTAACCCCGAACACTAACCCTAAACCTAAACCTAAACTTAAACCGAACCCTAACCCTAACCGAAACCCGAACCCTAACCCTACCCTAACCCTAACACGAACCCTAACCGGAACCCGAACCCTAACCCGAACGCGAACCCTAACCCTTAACCCGAACCCTAACCCTAACCCTAACCCTAACCCTAACCCGAACCCTAACCCATAACCCTAACACTAAACCTAACCCGAACTCTAACCCGAACCCTAACTCGAACGCTAACCCTAACCCTAACCCTAACCCAAACCCTAAACCTAACGCGATCCCTAACCCCTAACCCTAACCCTAAACCTAACCCTAACCCGAACCCTAACCCTAACCCTACCTCCTAACCCGAACCCTAACCCTAAACCTACCTCCTAAACCTAACCCTAACCCTAACCCGAACCCTAACCCTATACCGAACCCTAACCCTAACCCGAACCCTAACCTGAACCCTAACCCGAACCCGAACCCTATCCCGAACCCGAACTCTAACCCAAACACTAACCCTAAACCGAACCCGAACCCTAACCCTAACCCTAACCCTAACACGAACCCTAACCCTATCACGAATCCTAACCCGAACCCGAACCCTAACCCTAACCCTAACCCTAACCCGAACCCTAACCGTAAACCTAACCCTAACCCGAACCCTAACCCTAACCCGAACCCGAACCCTAACCCTAACCCTAACCGGAACCCTAACCCTAACCCGAACCTAACCCTAACCCAAACCCTAACCCGAACCCTAACCCGAACCCTAACCCTAACCCGAACCCTAACCCTAACACTAACCCGAAACCTAACCCTAACCCTAACAATAACCTGAACCCGAACCCTAACCCTAACCCTAACCCTAACCCGAACCCGAACCCTAACCCTAACCCAAAACACAAACCCTAACCCTAACCCTAACCCGAACCCTAAACCTAACCCGAACCCTAACCCTAATCCTAACCCTAAACCTAACCCTTACCCGAACCCTAACGCTAACCCTAACCCAAACCTGAACCATAACACTAACCCTAACCCTAACCCTAACCCTAACCCGAACCCTAACACTAACCCGAACCCTAACCCTAAACCGAACCCTAACCCGAACCCTAACACTAACCCGAACCCGAACCCTAACCCTAACCCGAACCCTAACCGTAACCCTAACCCTAACCCCTAACCCTCACCCGAACCCCTAACCCTAACCCTTACACTAACCCGAATCCTAACCCTACCCCTTAACCCTAACCCTTAACCCGAACCCTAACCCTAACCCTAACCTTAACACTAACCCTAACCCGAACCCTAACCCTAACCTTAACCCTAACCCCGAACCCTATCCCTAGCCCTATCCGTAACCCGAACCCTAACCCGAACCCTAAACCGAACCCCTAACCCTAACCCTAACACTAACCCGAACCCTAACCCTAACCCTTAACCCTAACCCTTAACCCGAACCCTAACCCTAACCCGAACCCTAACCCGATCCCGAACCCTAACCCGAACGCGAACCCTAACCCTTAACGCGATCCCTAACCCTAACCCTAACACTAACCCTAACCCGAACCCTAACCCTTACCCTAAACCTAACCCGACCCCTAACCCTAACCCTAACCCTAAGCCTAACAAGAAAACTAACCCTAAACCGAACCCTAACCTCTAACCCTAACCCTAACCCTAACACTAACCCGAACCCTAACCCGAACACCAAACCCTAAACCTAACCCTAACCCAAACCCTAACCCTAACCTGAACCCTAACCCTAACCCTAACCCTAACCCGAACCCAAACCCTAACCCGAACCCTAACCTTAACCCTAAACCTAACCGTAACCCGAACCCTAAGCCTAACGCTAACCCTAACCCTAACCCGAACCCTAACCCTAACCCTAACGCTAACCCTAACCCTAACCCTAACCAGAACCCTAACCCTAACACTAACACTAACCCGAACCCTAAACCTAACCCTAACCCGAACCCTAACCCTAACCCGAACCCTAAACATAACCCGAACCCTAACCCTTAACCTAACCCTAACCCTAACCCCTAAACCTAACCCTAACCCTAACCCTAACCCTAACCCTAAAACCTAACCCTAACCCGAAACCTAACCCTAACCCTAACCCTAACACTAACAAGAACCCTAAACCAAACCCTAACCCTAACCCTAACCCTAAACCTAACCCGAACCCTAACCCTAACCCTAAACCGAACCCGAACCCTAACCCTAACCCGAACCCCAACCCTAAACTGAACCCTAACCCGAACCCTAACCCTAACCCTAAACCGAACCCGAACCCTAACCCTAACCCGAAACCGAACCCTAACCCGAACCCTAACCCTAACCCTAACCCGAACCCTAACCCTACCCGAACCCTAACCCTAACCCGAACCCTTACCCGAACCCTAACCCTAACCCTAAACCGAACCCGAACCCTAACCCGAAACCGAACCCTAACCCGTCCCTAACCCTAACCCTAACCCTAACCCGAAACCTAACCCTAACCCGAACCCTAACCCGAACCCTAAAACTAACCCTAACCCGAACCCTAAACCGAACCCTAACCCTAACCCTAACCCGAACCCTAACCCTAACCCTAACGTGAACCCTAACCCTAACCCAAACCCTAACTCGAACCCTAACCCTAACCCTAACCCTAACCCGAACCCTAACCCTAACCCTAACCCTAACCCTAACCCTAACCCTAAACCGAAACCTAACCATAACCCTAACCCTAACCCTAACCCCTAACCCTAACCCGAACCCGAACCCTAACCCGAACCCGAATCCTAACCCTAACCCTAACCCGAAACCTAACCCTAAACCTAACCCTAAATCTAACCCTAACCCTAACACCGAACCCTAACCCTAACCCGAACCCTAACCCTAACCCGAACCGAACCCTAACCCGAACCCTAACCCTAACCCGAACCCTAACCCTAACCCTAATACGAACCCTAACCCTAACCCGAAACTTAACCAGAACACTAACCCGAACCCTAACCCTAACCCGAACCCTAACCCGAACCGTAACCCGAACCCTACACAAACCCCTAACCCTCACCCGAACCCTAACCCTAACCCTAAAACTAACCCTAACCCGAACCCTAACCCGAACCCTAACCCGAAACCTAAACCTCACCCTTACCCTAACCCGAACCCTAACCTGAACCCTAACCCTAACCCTAACCCTAACCTTTACCCTAACCCTAACCCGACCCTAACCCTAACCCCGAACCCTAACCCCGAACACTAACCCTAAACCTAAACCTAAACTTAAACCGAACCCTAACCCTAACCCTAACCCGAACCCTAACCCTACCCTAACCCTAACACGAACCCTACCCGGAACCCGAACCCTAACCCGAACGCGAACCCTAACCCTTAACCCGAACCCTAACCCTAACCCTAACCCTAACCCTAACCCTAACCCGAACCCTAACCCATAACCCTAACACTAAACCTAACCCGAACTCTAACCCGAACCCTAACTCGAACGCTAACCCTAACCCTAACCCTAACCCTAACCCAAACCCTAAACCTAACGCGATCCCTAACCCCTAACCCTAACCCTAAACCTAACCCTAACCCGAACCCTAACCCTAACCCTACCTCCTAACCCGAACCCTAACCCTAAACCTACCTCCTAAACCTAACCCTAACCCTAACCCGAACCCTAACCCTATACCGAACCCTAACCCTAACCCGAACCCTAACCTGAACCCTAACCCGAACCCGAACCCTATCCCGAACCCGAACTCTAACCCAAACACTAACCCTAAACCGAACCCGAACCCTAACCCTAACCCTAACCCTAACACGAACCCTAACCCTATCACGAATCCTAACCCGAACCCGAACCCTAACCCTAACCCTAACCCTAACCCGAACCCTAACCGTAAACCTAACCCTAACCCTAACCCGAACCCGAACCCTAACCCTAACCCTAACTGGAACCCTAACCCTAACCCGAACCTAACCCTAACCCAAACCCTAACCATAATCTGAACCCTAACCCGAACCCTAACCCTAACCCGAACCCTAACCCTAACACTAACCCGAAACCTAACCCTAACCCTAACAATAACCTGAACCCGAACCCTAACCCTAACACTAACCCTAACCCTAACCCGAACCCGAACCCTAACCCTAACCCAAACCACAAACCCTAACCCTAACCCTAACCCGAACCCTAAACCTAACCCGAACCCTAACCCTAATCCTAACCCTAAACCTAACCCTTACCCGAACCCTAACGCTAACCCTAACCCAAACCTGAACCCTAACACTAACCCTAACCCTAACTCTAACCCTAACCCGAACCCTAACACTAACCCGAACCCTAACCCTAAACCGAACCCTAACGCGAACCCTAACACTAACCCGAACCCGAACCCTAACCCTAACCCGAACCCTAACCGTAACCCTAACCCTAACCCCTAACCCTCACCCGAACCCCTAACCCTAACCCTTACACTAACCCGAATCCTAACCCTACCCCTTAACCCTAACCCTTAACCCGAACCCTAACCCTAACCCTAACCTTAACACTAACCCTAACCCGAACCCTAACCCTAACCATAACCCTAAACCCGAACCCTATCCCTAGCCCTATCCCTAACCCGAACCCTAACCCGAACCCTAAACCGAACCCCTAACCCTAACCCTAACACTAACCCGAACCCTAACCCTAACCCTTAACCCTAACCCTTAACCCGAACCCTAACCCTAACCCGAACCCTAACCCGATCCCGAACCCTAACCCGAACGCGAACCCTAACCCTTAACGCGATCCCTAACCCTAACCCTAACACTAACCCTAACCCGAACCCTAACCCTTACCCTAAACCTAAACCGAACCCTACCCCTAACCCTAACCCTAAGCCTAACCCGAAAACTAACCCTAAACCAAACCCTAACCTCTAACCCTAACCCTAACCCTAACACTAACCCGAACCCTAACCCGAACACCAAACCCTAAACCTAACCCTAACCCAAACCCTAACCCTAACCTGAACCCTAACCCTAACCCTAACCCTAACCCGAACCCAAACCCTAACCCGAACCCTAACCTTAACCCTAAACCTAACCGTAACCCGAACCCTAAGCCTAACGCTAACCCTAACCCTAACCCGAACCCTAACCCTAACCCTAACGCTAACCCTAACCCTAACCCTAACCAGAACCCTAACCCTAACACTAACACTAACCTGAACCCTAAACCTAACCCTAACCCGAACCCTAACCCTAACCCGAACCCTAAACATAACCCGAACCCTAACCCTTACCCTAACCCTAACCCTAACCCCTAAACCTAACCCTAACCCTAACCCTAACCCTAACCCTAAAACCTAACCCTAACCCGAAACCTAACCCTAACCCTAACCCTAACACTAACAAGAACCCTAAACCAAACCCTAACCCTAACCCTAACCCTAAACCTAACACGAACCCTAACCCTAACCCTAAACCGAACCCGAACCCTAACCCTAACCCGAACCCTAACCCTAAACTGAACCCTAACCCGAACCCTAACCCTAACCCTAAACCGAACCCGAACCCTAACCCTAACCCGAAACCGAACCCTAACCCGAACCCTAACCCTAACCCTAACCCGAACCCTAACCCTACCCGAACCCTAACCCTAACCCGAACCCTTACCCGAACCCTAACCCTAACCCTAAACCGAACCCGAACCCTAACCCGAAACCGAACCCTAACCCGAACCCTAACCCTAACCCTAACCCTAACCCGAAACCTAACCCTAACCCGAACCCTAACCCGAACCCTAAAACTAACCCTAACCCGAACCCTAAACCGAACCCTAACCCTAACCCTAACCCGAACCCTAACCCTAACCCTAACGTGAACCCTAACCCTAACCCAAACCCTAACTCGAACCCTAACCCTAACCCTAACCCTAACCCGAACCCTAACCCTAACCCTAACCCTAACCCTAACCCTAAACCGAAACCTAACCATAACCCTAACCCTAACCCTAACCCCTAACCCTAACCCGAACCCTAACCCTAACCCTAAACCTAACCCTAACCCGAACCCTAACCTTAACCCTTACCCTAACCCGAACCCTAACCCTAAACCTAACACTAACCCTAACCCTAACCCTAACCTGAACCCTAAACCGAACCCTAACCCTAACCCTAACCCGAACCCTAACCCTAACCCTAACCCGAACCCTAACCTGAACACTAACCCCTAACCCGAACCCGAAACCGAACTCTTACCCGAACCCGAACCCTAACCCGAACCCGAACCCGAACCCTAAACCTACCCGAACGCTAACCCGAACAATAAACCTAACCCTAACATGAACCCTAACCCTAACCCGAACCCTAACCCGAAACCTAACCCGAACCCTAACCCTAACCCTAACCCGAGACCTAACCCGAACACTAACCCTAACCGTAACCCGAACCCTAACCCTAACCCTAACCCAAACCCTAACCCGAACCCTAACCCTAACTCTAACCTGAACCCTAACCCCTAACCCGAATCCGAACACGAACTCTAACCCGAACCCGAACCCTAACCCTACCCCGAACCCGAACCCAAATATAACCCTACCCCGAACCCTAACCCTAACCCTAACCCTAACCGTAACCCGAACCCTAAGCCTAACCCTAACACTAACCCTAACCCGAACCCTAACCCTAACCCTAACCCGAACCCTAACCCGAACACTAACCCTAACCCTAACGCGAACCCTAACCCTTACCCTAACCCTAACCCGAACCCTAACCCTAACCCGAACCCTAACCCTAACCCGAACCCTAACCCGGACCCTAAAACTAACCAACCCGAACCCTAAACCCAACCCTAACCCTAACCCTAACCCGAAACCTAAACCTAACCCTAATCCGAACCCTAACCCTAACCCTAACCAAAACCCTATCTCGAACCCTAACCCTAACCCTAACCCTAACCCTAAACCTAACCCCTAACCCTAACCCTAACCCTAACGCTAACCCTAACCCTAAAACCTAACCCTAACCCGAAGCCTAACCCTAACCCTAAACCTAACCCTAACCCGAACCCTAAACCTAAACCTAACCCTAACCCGAACCCTAACCCTAACCCGAACCCTAACCCGAACTCTAACCCTAACCCTAACCCGAACCCTAAGACGAACGCAAACCCGAACCCTAAACCGAACCCTAACCCTAACCCTAACCCGAACCCTAACCCGAACCCTAACCCTAACCCTAACCCGAACCCTAACCCTAACCCTAACCCTAACACGAACCCGAACCCTAAACCGAACCCGAAACCTAACCCTAACACTAACCCTAACCCGAACCCTAACCCTAACCCTAACTTGACCCCTAACCCGAACCCTAACACAAACCCTAACCCTAACCCTAATCCTAACCCGATCCCTAACCCTAACCCTAACCCGAACCCGAACCCTAAACCTAACCCGAACCCTAACCCTAATCCGAACCCGAACCCTAACCCTAACCCGAAACCTAACCCGAACCCAACCCGAACCCGAACCCTAACACTAACCCGAACCCTAACCCTATCCCTAACCCTAACCCGAAACCTAAACCTAACCCGAACCCAAACCCTAAACCTAACCCTACCCTAACCCTAACACTAACCCGAACCCTAACCCTATCCCTAACCCTAACCCGAAACCTAAACCTAACCCGAACCCTAACCCTAAACCTAACCCGAACCCTAACCCTAACACTAACCCGAACCCTAACCGTAACCCGAACCCTAACCCTAACCCTAACCCGAACCCTAAACCTTACCCGAACACTAACCCTAACCCTAACCCGAACCGTAACCCGAACCCTAACCCTAACTTGAACACTAACCCCTAACCCTAACCCGAACCCGAACTCTTACCTGAACCCGAACCCTAACCCGAACCCGAACCCTAACCCTAACCAGAAACCTAACCCTAACCCTAACCCGAACCCTAACACTAACCCTAACTCTAACCCTAAACCTAACCCTAACCCGAAACCTAACGCGAACCCTAACCCGAACCCTAACCCTAACCCGAACCCTAACCATAACCCTAACACTAACCCGAAACCTAAACCGAACCCTAACCCGAAACCTAACCCTAACACTAACCCGAACCGTAACCCTAACCCTAACCCGAACCCTAAACCTAACCCTAACCCGAACCCTAACCATAACCCTAAACCTAACCCTAACCCCTAACCCTAACCCGAACACTAACCCTAACCCTAACCCTAACCCTAACACGAACGCTAACCCTAACCCTAACCCTAACCCGAACCCGAACCCTAACCCTAAACCTAACCCTAACACTAACCCAAACCACTAACCCTAACCCTAACCCTAACCCTAACCCGAACCCTAACACGAACCCTAACCCTAACCCTAACCCTAACCCTAACCCGAACCCTAACACTAACCCGAACCCTAACCCTAACCCAAACCACTAACCCTAACCCTAACCCTAACCCGAACCCTAAGCCTAACCCGAACACTAACCCAAACCCTAACCCTAACCCTAACCCGAACCCTAACCCTAACCCGAACCCTAACCCTAACCCGAACCCTAAATCTAACACTAACCCTAACCGGAAACCGAACCCTAACCCTAACCCGAACCTTAACCCTAACACTAACCCTAACCCGAACCCGAACCCTAACCCTAACCCTAACCCTAACCCGAACCCGAACCCGAACCCTAACCCGAACCCGAACCCTAACCCTAACCCTAACCCGAACCCTAACCCTAAACCTAACCCTAAAACTAACCCTAACCCTAACACCGAACCCTAACCCTAACCTGAACCCTAACCCTAACCCGAACCCGAACCCTAACCCGAACCCTAACCCGAACCCTATCCCTAATCCGATCCCGAACCCTAACCCGAACCCTAACCCTAACTCGAACCCTAACCCTAACCCTAATCCGAACACTAACCCTAACCCGAAACTTAACCAGAACACTAACCCGAACCCTAACCCTAACCCGAAACCTAATCCGAACCCTAACCCGAACCGTACACTAACCCCTAACCCTCACCCGAACCCTAACCCTAACCCTAAACCTAACCCTAACCCGAACCCTAACCCGAACCCTAACTCGAACCCTAAACCTCACCCTTACCCTAACCCGAAACCTAACCCTAACCCGAACCCTAACCCTAACACTAACCCTAACCGGAAACCGAACCCTAAACCTAACCCGAACCTTAACCCTAACACTAACCCTAACCCGAACCCGAACCCTAACCCTAACCCTAACCCTAACCCGAACCCGAACCCTAACCCGAACCCGAATCCTAACCCTAACCCTAACCCGAACCCTAACCCTAAACCTAACCCTAAATCTAACCCTAACCCTAACACCGAACCCTAACCCTAACCCGAACCCTAACCCTAACCCGAACCGAACCCTAACCCGAACCCTAACTCTAACCCGAACCCTAACCCTAACCCTAATACGAACCCTAACCCTAACCCGAAACTTAACCAGAACACTAACCGGAACCCTAACCCTAAACCGAACCCTAACCCGAACCGTAACCCGAACCCTACACTAACCCCTAACCCTCACCCGAACCCTAACCCTAACCCTAAAACTAACCCTAACCCGAACCCTAACCCGAACCCTAACCCGAACCCTAAACCTCACCCTTACCCTAACCCAAACCCTAACCTGAACCCTAACCCTAACCCTAACCCTAACCTTTACCCTAACCCTAACCCGACCCTAACCCTAACCCCGAACCCTAACCCCGAACACTAACCCTAAACCTAAACCTAAACTTAAACCGAACCCTAACCCTAACCGTAACCCGAACCCTAACCCTACCCTAACCCTAACACGAACCCTAACCGGAACCCGAACCCTACCCGAACGCGAACCCTAACCCTTAACCCGAACCCTAACCCTAACCCTAACCCTAACCCTAACCCGAACCCTAACCCATAACCCTAACACTAAACCTAACCCGAACGCTAACCCGAACCCTAACTCGAACGCTAACCCTAACCCTAACCCTAACCCTAACCCAAACCCTAAACCTAACGCGATCCCTAAACCCTAACCCTAACCCTAAACCTAACCCTAACCCGAACCCTAACCCTAACCCTACCTCCTAACCCGAACCCTAACCCTAAACCTACCTCCTAAACCTAACCCTAACCCTAACCCGAACCCTAACCCTATACCGAACCCTAACCCTAACCCGAACCCTAACCTGAACCCTAACCCGAACCCGAACCCTATCCCGAACCCGAACTCTAACCCAAACACTAACCCTAAACCGAACCCGAACCCTAACCCTAAACCTAACCCTAACACGAACCCTAACCCTATCACGAATCCTAACCCGAACCCGAACCCTAAACCTAACCCTAACCCTAACCCGAACCCTAACCGTAAACCTAACCCTAACCCGAACCCTAACCCTAACCCGAACCCGAACCCTAACCCTAACCCTAACTGGAACCCTAACCCTAACCCGAACCTAACCCTAACCCAAACCCTAACCATAATCCGAACCCTAACCCGAACCCTAACCCTAACCCGAACCCTAACCCTAACACTAACCCGAAACCTAACCCTAACCCTAACAATAACCTGAACCCGAACCCTAACCCTAACCCTAACCCTAACCCTAACCCGAACCCGAACCCTAACCCTAACCCAAACCACAAACCCTAACCCTAACCCGAACCCTAAACCTAACCCGAACCCTAACCCTAATCCTAACCCTAAACCTAAACCTTGACCCCACCCTAACGCTAACCCTAACCCAAACCTGAACCCTAACACTAACCCTAACCCTAACCCTAACCCTAACCCGAACCCTAACACTAACCCGAACCCTAACCCTAAACCGAACCCTAACCCGAACCCTAACACTAACCCGAACCCGAACCCTAACCCTAACCCGAACCCTAACCGTAACCCTAACCCTAACCCCTAACCCTCACCCGAACCCCTAACCCTAACCCTTACACTAACCCGAATCCTAACCCTACCCCTTAACCCTAACCCTTAACCCGAACCCTAACCCTAACCCTAACCTTAACACTAACCCTAACCCGAACCCTAACCCTAACCATAACCCTAACCCCGAACCCTATCCCTAGCCCTATCCCTAACCCGAACCCTAACCCGAACCCTAAACCGAACCCCTAACCCTAACCCTAACACTAACCCGAACCCTAACCCTAACCCTTAACCCTAACCCTTAACCCGAACCCTAACCCTAACCCGAAACCTAACCCGATCCCGAACCCTAACCCGAACGCGAAACCTAACCCTTAACCCGATCCCTAACCCTAACCCTAACACTAACCCTAACCCGAACCCTAACCCTTACCCTAAACCTAACCCGAACCCTAACCCTAACCCTAACCCTAAGCCTAACCCGAAAACTAACCCTAAACCGAACCCTAACCTCTAACCCTAACCCTAACCCTAACACTAACCCGAACCCTAACCCGAACACCAAAACCTAAACCTAACACTAACCCAAACCCTAACCCTAACCTGAACCCTAACCCTAACCCTAACCCTAACCCGAACCCAAACCCTAACCCGAACCCTAACCTTAACCCTAAACCTAACCGTAAACCGAACCCTAAGCCTAACGCTAACCCTAACCCTAACCCGAACCCTAACCCTAACCCTAACGCTAACCCTAACCCTAACCCTAACCAGAAACCTAACCCTAACACTAACACTAACCCGAACCCTAAACCTAACCCTAACCCGAACCCTAACCCTAACCCGAACCCTAAACATAACCCGAACCCTAACCCTTACCCTAACCCTAACCCTAACCCCTAAACCTAACCCTAACCCTAACCCTAACCCTAACCCTAACCCTAAAACCTAACCCTAACCCGAAACCTAACATTAACCCTAACCCTAACACTAACAAGAACCCTAAACCAAACCCTAACCCTAACCCTAACCCTAAACCTAACCCGAACCCTAACCCTAACCCTAAACCGAACCCGAACCCTAACCCTAACCCGAACCCTAACCCTAAACGGAACCCTAACCCGAACCCTAACCCTAACCCTAAACCGAACCCGAACCCTAACCCTAACCCGAAACCGAACCCTAACCCGAAACCTAACCCTAACCCTAACCCGAACCCTAACCCTACCCGAACCCTAACCCTAACCCGAACCCTTACCCGAACCCTAACCCTAACCCTAAACCGAACCCGAACCCTAACCCGAAACCGAACCCTAACCCGAACCCTAACCCTAACCCTAACCCTAACCCTAACCCGAAACCTAACCCTAACCCGAACCCTAACCCGAACCCTAAAACTAACCCTAACCCGAACCCTAAACCGAACCCTAACCCTAACCCTAACCCGAACCCTAACCCTAACCCTAACGTGAACCCTAACCCTAACCCAAACCCTAACTCGAACCCTAACCCTAACCCTAACCCTAACCCGAACCCTAACCCTAACCCTAACCCTAACCCTAACCCTAAACCGAAACCTAACCATAACCCTAACCCTAACCCTAACCCCTAACCCTAACCCGAACCCGAACCCTAACCCGAACCCGAATCCTAACCCTAACCCTAACCCGAACCCTAACCCTAAACCTAACCCTAAATCTAACCCTAACCCTAACACCGAACCCTAACCCTAACCCGAACCCTAACCCTAACCCGAACCGAACCCTAACCCGAACCCTAACCCTAACCCGAACCCTAACCCTAACCCTAATACGAACCCTAACCCTAACCCGAAACTTAACCAGAACACTAACCCGAACCCTAACCCTAACCCGAACCCTAACCCGAACCGTAACCCGAACCCTACACTAACCCCTAACACTCACCCGAACCCTAACCCTAACCCTAAAACTAACCCGAACCCTAACCCGAACCCTAACCCGAACCCTAAACCTCACTCTTACCCTAACCCGAACCCTAACCTGAACCCTAACCCTAACCCTAACCCTAACCTTTACCCTAACCCTAACCCGACCCTAACCCTAACCCCGAATCCTAACCCCGAGCACTAACCCTAAACCTAAACCTAAACTTAAACCGAACCCTAACCCTAACCCTAACCCGAACCCTAACCCTACCCTAACCCTAACACGAACCCTAACCGGAACCCGATCCCTAACCCGAACGCGAACCCTAACCCTTAACCCGAACCCTAACCCTAACCCTAACCCTAACCCTAACCCTAACCCGAACCCTAACCCATAACCCTAACACTAAACCGAACCCGAACTCTAACCCGAACCCTAACTCGAACGCTAACCCTAACCCTAAACCTAACCCTAACCCAAACCCTAAACCTAACGCGATCCCTAACCCCTAACCCTAACCCTAAACCTAACCCTAACCCGAAACCTAACCCTAACCCTACCTCCTAACCCGAAACCTACCCCTAAACCTACCTCCTAAACCTAACCCTAACCCTAACCCGAACCCTAACCCTATACCGAACCCTAACCCTAACCCGAACCCTAACCTGAACCCTAACCCGAACCCGAACCCTATCCCGAACCCGAACTCTAACCCAAACACTAACCCTAAACCGAACCCGAACCCTAACCCTAACCCTAACCCTAACACGAACCCTAACCCTATCACGAATCCTAACCCGAACCCGAAACCTAACCCTAACCCTAACCCGAACCCTAACCGTAAACCTAACCCTAACCCGAACCCTAACCCTAACCCGAACCCGAACCCGAACCCTAACCCTAACCCTAACCGGAACCCTAACCCTAACCCGAACCTAACCCTAACCCAACACCTAACCATAATCCGAACCCTAACCCGAACCCTAACCCTAACCCGAACCCTAACCCTAACACTAACCCGAAACCTAACCCTAAACCTAACAATAACCTGAACCCGAACCCTAACCCTAACCCTAACCCTAACCCTAACCCGAACCCGAACCCTAACCCTAACCCAAACCACAAACCCTAACCCTAACCCTAACCCGAACCCTAAACCTAACCCGAACCCTAACCCTAATCCTAACCCTAAACCTAACCCTTACCCGAACCCTAACGCTAACCCTAACCCAAACCTGAACCCTAACACTAACCCTAACCCTAACCCTAACCCGAACCCTAACACTAACCCGAACCCTAACCCTAAACCGAACCCTAACCCGAACCCTAACACTAACCCGAACCCGAACCCTAACCCTAACCCGAACCCTAACCGTAACCCTAACCCTAACCCCTAACCCTCACCCGAACCCCTAACCCTAACCCTTACACTAACCCGAATCCTAACCCTACCCCTTAACCCTAACCCTTAACCCGAACCCTAACCCTAACCCTAACCTTAACACTAACCCTAACCCGAACCCTAACCCTAACCATAACCCTAACCCCGAACCCTATCCCTAGCCCTATCCCTAACCCGAACCCTAACCCGAACCCTAAACCGAACCCCTAACCCTAACCCTAACACTAACCCGAACCCTAACCCTAACCCTTAACCCTAACCCTTAACCCGAACCCTAACCCTAACCCGAACCCTAACCCGATCCCGAACCCTAACCCGAACGCGAACCCTAACCCTTAACGCGATCCCTAACCCTAACCCTAACACTAAACCGAACCCGAACCCTAACCCTTACCCTAAACCTAACCCGAACCCTAACCCTAACCCTAACCCTAAGCCTAACCCGAAAACTAACCCTAAACCAAACCCTAACCTCTAACCCTAACCCTAACCCTAACACTAACCCGAACCCTAACCCGAACACCAAACCCTAAACCTAACCCTAACCCAAACCCTAACCCTAACCTGAACCCTAACCCTAACCCTAACCCGAACCCGAACCCAAACCCTAACCCGAACCCTAACCTTAACCCTAAACCTAATCGTAACCCGAACCCTAAGCCTAACGCTAACCCTAACCCTAACCCGAACCCTAACCCTAACCCTAACGCTAACCCTAACCCTAACCCTAACCAGAACCCTAACCCTAACACTAACACTAACCCGAACCCTAAACCTAACCCTAACCCGAACCCTAACCCTAACCCGAACCCTAAACATAACCCGAACCCTAACCCTTACCCTAACCCTAACCCTAACCCCTAAACCTAACCCTAACCCTAACCCTAACCCTAACCCTAAAACCTAACCCTAACCCGAAACCTAACCCTAACCCTAACCCTAACACTAACAAGAACCCTAAACCAAACCCTAACCCTAACCCTAACCCTAAACTTAACCCGAACCCTAACCCTAACCCTAAACCGAACCCGAACCCTAACCCTAACCCGAACCCTAACCCTAAACTGAACCCTAACCCGAACCCTAACCCTAACCCTAAACCGAACCCGAACCCTAACCCTAACCCGAAACCGAACCCTAACCCGAACCCTAACCCTAACCCTAACCCGAACCCTAACCCTACCCGAACCCTAACCCTAACCCGAACCCTTACCCGAACCCTAACCCTAACCCTAAACCGAACCCGAACCCTAACCCGAAACCGAACCCTAACCCGAACCCTAACCCTAACCCTAACCCTAACCCGAAACCTAACCCTAACCCGAACCCTAACCCGAACCCTAAAACTAACCCTAACCCGAACCCTAAACCGAACCCTAACCCTAACCCTAACCCGAACCCTAACCCTAACCCTAACGTGAACCCTAACCCTAACCCAAACCCTAACTCGAACCCTAACCCTAACCCTAACCCTAACCCGAACCCTAACCCTAACCCTAACCCTAACCCTAAACCTAAACCGAAACCGAACCATAACCCTAACCCTAACCCTAACCCCTAACCCTAACCCGAACCCTAACCCTAACCCTAACCCTAACCCTAACCCGAACCCTAACCTTAACCCTTACCCTAACCCGAACCCTAACCCTAAACCTAACACTAACCCTAACCCTAACCCTAAACCGAACCCTAAACCGAACCCTAACCCTAACCCTAACCCGAACCCTAACCCTAACCCTAACCCTAACCCGAACCCTAACCTGAACACTAACCCCTAACCCGAACCAGAACCCGAACTCTTACACGAACCCGAACCCTAACCCGAACCGGAACCCGAACCCTAAACCTACCCGAACGCTAACCCAAACAATAAACCTAACCCTAACACGAACCCTAACCCTAACCCGAACCCTAACCCGAAACCTAACCCGAACCCTAACCCTAACCCTAACCCGAGACCTAACCCGAACACTAACCCTAACCGTAACCCGAACCCTAACCCTAACCCTAACCCAAACCCTAACCCGAACCCTAACCCTAACTCTAACCTGAACCCTAACCCCTAACCCGAACCCGAACACGAACTCTAACCCGAACCCGAACCCTAACCCTACCCCGAACCCGAACCCAAATATAACCCTACCCCGAACCCTAACCCTAACCCTAACCCTAACCGTAACCCGAACCCTAAGCCTAACCCTAACACTAACCCTAACCCGAACCCTAACCCTAACCCTAACCCGAACCCTAACCCGAACACTAACCCTAACCCTAATGCGAACCCTAACCCTTACCCTAACCCTAACCCGAACCCTAACCCTAACCCTAACCGGAACCATAACCCTAACACTAACCCGAACCCTAACCCTATCCCTAACCCTAACCCGAAACCTAAACCTAACCCGAACCCAAACCCTAAACCTAACCCTACCCTAACCCTAACACTAACCCGAACCCTAACCCTATCCCTAACCCTAACCCGAAACCTAAACCTAACCCGAACCCTAACCCTAAACCTAACCCGAACCCTAACCCTAACACTAACCCGAACCCTAACCGTAACCCGAACCCTAACCCTAACCCTAACCCGAACCCTAAACCTTACCCGAACACTAACCCTAACCCTAACCCGAACCGTAACCCGAACCCTAACCCTAACTTGAACACTAACCCCTAACCCTAACCCGAACCCGAACTCTTACCTGAACCCGAACCCTAACCCGAACCCGAACCCTAACCCTAACCAGAAACCTAACCCTAACCCTAACCCGAACCCTAACACTAACCCTAACTCTAACCCTAAACCTAACCCTAACCCGAAACCTAACGCGAACCCTAACCCGAACCCTAACCCTAACCCGAACCCTAACCATAACCCTAACACTAACCCGAAACCTAAACCGAACCCTAACCCGAAACCTAACCCTAACACTAACCCGAACACTAACCCGAACCGTAACCCTAACCCTAACCCGAACCCTAAACCTAACCCTAACCCGAACCCTAACCATAACCCTAAACCTAACCCTAACCCCTAACCCTAACCCGAACACTAACCCTAACCCTAACCCTAACCCTAACACGAACGCTAACCCTAACCCTAACCCTAACCCGAACCCGAACCCTAACCCTAAACCTAACCCTAACACTAACCCAAACCACTAACCCTAACCCTAACCCTAACCCTAACCCGAACCCTAACACGAACCCTAACCCTAACCCTAACCCTAACCCTAACCCGAACCCTAACACTAACCCGAACCCTAACCCTAACCCAAACCACTAACCCTAACCCTAACCCTAACCCGAACCCTAAGCCTAACCCGAACACTAACCCAAACCCTAACCCTAACCCTAACCCGAACCCTAACCCTAACCCGAACCCTAACCCTAACCCAAACCCTAAATCTAACACTAACCCTAACCGGAAACCGAACCCTAACCCTAACGCGAACCTTAACCCTAACACTAACCCTAACCCGAACCCGAACCCTAACCCTAACCCTAACCCTAACCCTAACCCGAACCCGAACCCTAACCCGAACCCGAACCCGAACCCTAACCCTAACCCTAACCCGAACCCTAACCCTAAACCTAACCCTAAAACTAACCCTAACCCTAACACCGAACCCTAACCCTAACCTGAACCCTAACCCTAACCCGAACCCGAACCCTAACCCGAACCCTAACCCGAACCCTATCCCTAATCCGATCCCGAACCCTAACCCGAACCCTAACCCTAACTCGAACCCTAACCCTAACCCTAATCCGAACACTAACCCTAACCCGAAACTTAACCAGAACACTAACCCGAACCCTAACCCTAACCCGAAACCTAATCCGAACCCTAACCCGAACCGTACACTAACCCCTAACCCTCACCCGAACCCTAACCCTAACCCTAAACCTAACCCTAACCCGAACCCTAACCCGAACCCTAACTCGAACCCTAAACCTCACCCTTACCCTAACCCGAAACCTAACCCTAACCCGAACCCTAACCCTAACACTAACCCTACCGGAAACCGAACCCTAAACCTAACCCGAACCTTAACCCTAACACTAACCCTAACCCGAACCCGAACCCTAACCCTAACCCTAACCCTAACCCGAACCCGAACCCTAACCCGAACCCGAATCCTAACCCTAACCCTAACCCGAACCCTAACCCTAAACCTAACCCTAAATCTAACCCTAACCCTAACACCGAACCCTAACCCTAACCCGAACCCTAACCCTAACCCGAACCGAACCCTAACCCGAACCCTAACTCTAACCCGAACCCTAACCCTAACCCTAATACGAACCCTAACCCTAACCCGAAACTTAACCAGAACACTAACCGGAACCCTAACCCTAAACCGAACCCTAACCCGAACCGTAACCCGAACCCTACACTAACCCCTAACCCTCACCCGAACCCTAACCCTAACCCTAAAACTAACCCTAACCCGAACCCTAACCCGAACCCTAACCCGAACCCTAAACCTCACCCTTACCCTAACCCAAACCCTAACCTGAACCCTAACCCTAACCCTAACCCTAACCTTTACCCTAACCCTAACCCGACCCTAACCCTAACCCCGAACCCTAACCCCGAACACTAACCCTAAACCTAAACCTAAACTTAAACCGAACCCTAACCCTAACCGTAACCCGAACCCTAACCCTACCCTAACCCTAACACGAACCCTAACCGGAACCCGAACCCTACCCGAACGCGAACCCTAACCCTTAACCCGAACCCTAACCCTAACCCTAACCCTAACCCTAACCCGAACCCTAACCCATAACCCTAACACTAAACCTAACCCGAACGCTAACCCGAACCCTAACTCGAACGCTAACCCTAACCCTAACCCTAACCCTAACCCAAACCCTAAACCTAACGCGATCCCTAACCCCTAACCCTAACCCTAAACCTAACCCTAACCCGAACCCTAACCCTAACCCTACCTCCTAACCCGAACCCTAACCCTAAACCTACCTCCTAAACCTAACCCTAACCCTAACCCGAACCCTAACCCTATACCGAACCCTAACCCTAACCCGAACCCTAACCTGAACCCTAACACGAACCCGAACCCTATCCCGAACCCGAACTCTAACCCAAACACTAACCCTAAACCGAACCCGAACCCTAACCCTAAACCTAACCCTAACACGAACCCTAACCCTATCACGAATCCTAACCCGAACCCGAACCCTAAACCTAACCCTAACCCTAACCCGAACCCTAACCGTAAACCTAACCCTAACCCGAACCCTAACCCTAACCCGAACCCGAACCCTAACCCTAACCCTAACTGGAACCCTAACCCTAACCCGAACCTAACCCTAACCCAAACCCTAACCATAATCCGAACCCTAACCCGAACCCTAACCCTAACCCGAACCCTAACCATAACCCTAACACTAACCCGAAACCTAAACCGAACCCTAACCCGAAACCTAACCCTAACACTAACCCGAACACTAACCCGAACCGTAACCCTAACCCTAACCCGAACCCTAAACCTAACCCTAACCCGAACCCTAACCATAACCCTAAACCTAACCCTAACCCCTAACCCTAACCCGAACACTAACCCTAACCCTAACCCTAACCCTAACACGAACGCTAACCCTAACCCTAACCCTAACCCGAACCCGAACCCTAACCCTAAACCTAACCCTAACACTAACCCAAACCACTAACCCTAACCCTAACCCTAACCCTAACCCGAACCCTAACACGAACCCTAACCCTAACCCTAACCCTAACCCTAACCCGAACCCTAACACTAACCCGAACCCTAACCCTAACCCAAACCACTAACCCTAACCCTAACCCTAACCCGAACCCTAAGCCTAACCCGAACACTAACCCAAACCCTAACCCTAACCCTAACCCGAACCCTAACCCTAACCCGAACCCTAACCCTAACCCAAACCCTAAATCTAACACTAACCCTAACCGGAAACCGAACCCTAACCCTAACGCGAACCTTAACCCTAACACTAACCCTAACCCGAACCCGAACCCTAACCCTAACCCTAACCCTAACCCTAACCCGAACCCGAACCCTAACCCGAACCCGAACCCGAACCCTAACCCTAACCCTAACCCGAACCCTAACCCTAAACCTAACCCTAAAACTAACCCTAACCCTAACACCGAACCCTAACCCTAACCTGAACCCTAACCCTAACCCGAACCCGAACCCTAACCCGAACCCTAACCCGAACCCTATCCCTAATCCGATCCCGAACCCTAACCCGAACCCTAACCCTAACTCGAACCCTAACCCTAACCCTAATCCGAACACTAACCCTAACCCGAAACTTAACCAGAACACTAACCCGAACCCTAACCCTAACCCGAAACCTAATCCGAACCCTAACCCGAACCGTACACTAACCCCTAACCCTCACCCGAACCCTAACCCTAACCCTAAACCTAACCCTAACCCGAACCCTAACCCGAACCCTAACTCGAACCCTAAACCTCACCCTTACCCTAACCCGAAACCTAACCCTAACCCGAACCCTAACCCTAACACTAACCCTACCGGAAACCGAACCCTAAACCTAACCCGAACCTTAACCCTAACACTAACCCTAACCCGAACCCGAACCCTAACCCTAACCCTAACCCTAACCCGAACCCGAACCCTAACCCGAACCCGAATCCTAACCCTAACCCTAACCCGAACCCTAACCCTAAACCTAACCCTAAATCTAACCCTAACCCTAACACCGAACCCTAACCCTAACCCGAACCCTAACCCTAACCCGAACCGAACCCTAACCCGAACCCTAACTCTAACCCGAACCCTAACCCTAACCCTAATACGAACCCTAACCCTAACCCGAAACTTAACCAGAACACTAACCGGAACCCTAACCCTAAACCGAACCCTAACCCGAACCGTAACCCGAACCCTACACTAACCCCTAACCCTCACCCGAACCCTAACCCTAACCCTAAAACTAACCCTAACCCGAACCCTAACCCGAACCCTAACCCGAACCCTAAACCTCACCCTTACCCTAACCCAAACCCTAACCTGAACCCTAACCCTAACCCTAACCCTAACCTTTACCCTAACCCTAACCCGACCCTAACCCTAACCCCGAACCCTAACCCCGAACACTAACCCTAAACCTAAACCTAAACTTAAACCGAACCCTAACCCTAACCGTAACCCGAACCCTAACCCTACCCTAACCCTAACACGAACCCTAACCGGAACCCGAACCCTACCCGAACGCGAACCCTAACCCTTAACCCGAACCCTAACCCTAACCCTAACCCTAACCCTAACCCGAACCCTAACCCATAACCCTAACACTAAACCTAACCCGAACGCTAACCCGAACCCTAACTCGAACGCTAACCCTAACCCTAACCCTAACCCTAACCCAAACCCTAAACCTAACGCGATCCCTAACCCCTAACCCTAACCCTAAACCTAACCCTAACCCGAACCCTAACCCTAACCCTACCTCCTAACCCGAACCCTAACCCTAAACCTACCTCCTAAACCTAACCCTAACCCTAACCCGAACCCTAACCCTATACCGAACCCTAACCCTAACCCGAACCCTAACCTGAACCCTAACCCGAACCCGAACCCTATCCCGAACCCGAACTCTAACCCAAACACTAACCCTAAACCGAACCCGAACCCTAACCCTAAACCTAACCCTAACACGAACCCTAACCCTATCACGAATCCTAACCCGAACCCGAACCCTAAACCTAACCCTAACCCTAACCCGAACCCTAACCGTAAACCTAACCCTAACCCGAACCCTAACCCTAACCCGAACCCGAACCCTAACCCTAACCCTAACTGGAACCCTAACCCTAACCCGAACCTAACCCTAACCCAAACCCTAACCATAATCCGAACCCTAACCCGAACCCTAACCCTAACCCGAACCCTAACCCTAACACTAACCCGAAACCTAACCCTAACCCTAACAATAACCTGAACCCGAACCCTAACCCTAACCCTAACCCTAACCCTAACCCGAACCCGAACCCTAACCCTAACCCAAACCACAAACCCTAACCCTAACCCGAACCCTAAACCTAACCCGAACCCTAACCCTAATCCTAACCCTAAACCTAACCCTTACCCGAACCCTAACGCTAACCCTAACCCAAACCTGAACCCTAACACTAACCCTAACCCTAACCCTAACCCTAACCCGAACCCTAACACTAACCCGAACCCTAACCCTAAACCGAACCCTAACCCGAACCCTAACACTAACCCGAACCCGAACCCTAACCCTAACCCGAACCCTAACCGTAACCCTAACCCTAACCCCTAACCCTCACCCGAACCCCTAACCCTAACCCTTACACTAACCCGAATCCTAACCCTACCCCTTAACCCTAACCCTTAACCCGAACCCTAACCCTAACCCTAACCTTAACACTAACCCTAACCCGAACCCTAACCCTAACCATAACCCTAACCCCGAACCCTATCCCTAGCCCTATCCCTAACCCGAACCCTAACCCGAACCCTAAACCGAACCCCTAACCCTAACCCTAACACTAACCCGAACCCTAACCCTAACCCTTAACCCTAACCCTTAACCCGAACCCTAACCCTAACCCGAAACCTAACCCGATCCCGAACCCTAACCCGAACGCGAACCCTAACCCTTAACCCGATCCCTAACCCTAACCCTAACACTAACCCTAACCCGAACCCTAACCCTTACCCTAAACCTAACCCGAACCCTAACCCTAACCCTAACCCTAAGCCTAACCCGAAAACTAACCCTAAACCGAACCCTAACCTCTAACCCTAACCCTAACCCTAACACTAACCCGAACCCTAACCCGAACACCAAAACCTAAACCTAACACTAACCCAAACCCTAACCCTAACCTGAACCCTAACCCTAACCCTAACCCTAACCCGAACCCAAACCCTAACCCGAACCCTAACCTTAACCCTAAACCTAACCGTAAACCGAACCCTAAGCCTAACGCTAACCCTAACCCTAACCCGAACCCTAACCCTAATCCTAACGCTAACCCTAACCCTAACCCTAACCAGAAACCTAACCCTAACACTAACACTAACCCGAACCCTAAACCTAACCCTAACCCGAACCCTAACCCTAACCCGAACCCTAAACATAACCCGAACCCTAACCCTTACCCTAACCCTAACCCTAACCCCTAAACCTAACCCTAACCCTAACCCTAACCCTAACCCTAACCCTAAAACCTAACCCTAACCCGAAACCTAACATTAACCCTAACCCTAACACTAACAAGAACCCTAAACCAAACCCTAACCCTAACCCTAACCCTAAACCTAACCCGAACCCTAACCCTAACCCTAAACCGAACCCGAACCCTAACCCTAACCCGAACCCTAACCCTAAACGGAACCCTAACCCGAACCCTAACCCTAACCCTAAACCGAACCCGAACCCTAACCCTAACCCGAAACCGAACCCTAACCCGAACCCTAACCCTAACCCTAACCCGAACCCTAACCCTACCCGAACCCTAACCCTAACCCGAACCCTTACCCGAACCCTAACCCTAACCCTAAACCGAACCCGAACCCTAACCCGAAACCGAACCCTAACCCGAACCCTAACCCTAACCCTAACCCTAACCCTAACCCTAACCCGAAACCTAACCCTAACCCGAACCCTAACCCGAACCCTAAAACTAACCCTAACCCGAACCCTAAACCGAACCCTAACCCTAACCCTAACCCGAACCCTAACCCTAACCCTAACGTGAACCCTAACCCTAACCCAAACCCTAACTCGAACCCTAACCCTAACCCTAACCCTAACCCGAACCCTAACCCTAACCCTAACCCTAACCCTAACCCTAAACCGAAACCTAACCATAACCCTAACCCTAACCCTAACCCCTAACCCTAACCCGAACCCGAACCCTAACCCGAACCCGAATCCTAACCCTAACCCTAACCCGAACCCTAACCCTAAACCTAACCCTAAATCTAACCCTAACCCTAACACCGAACCCTAACCCTAACCCGAACCCTAACCCTAACCCGAACCGAACCCTAACCCGAACCCTAACCCTAACCCGAACCCTAACCCTAACCCTAATACGAACCCTAACCCTAACCCGAAACTTAACCAGAACACTAACCCGAACCCTAACCCTAACCCGAACCCTAACCCGAACCGTAACCCGAACCCTACACTAACCCCTAACACTCACCCGAACCCTAACCCTAACCCTAAAACTAACCCTAACCCGAACCCTAACCCGAACCCTAACCCGAACCCTAAACCACACTCTTACCCTAACCCGAACCCTAACCTGAACCCTAACCCTAACCCTAACCCTAACCTTTACCCTAACCCTAACCCGACCCTAACCCTAACCCCGAATCCTAACCCCGAGCACTAACCCTAAACCTAAACCTAAACTTAAACCGAACCCTAACCCTAACCCTAACCCGAACCCTAACCCTACCCTAACCCTAACACGAACCCTAACCGGAACCCGATCCCTAACCCGAACGCGAACCCTAACCCTTAACCCGAACCCTAACCCTAACCCTAACCCTAACCCTAAACCTAACCCGAACCCTAACCCATAACCCTAACACTAAACCGAACCCGAACTCTAACCCGAACCCTAACTCGAACGCTAACCCTAACCCTTAACCTAACCCTAACCCAAACCCTAAACCTAACGCGATCCCTAACCCCTAACCGTAACCCTAAACCTAACCCTAACCCGAAACCTAACCCTAACCCTACCTCCTAACCCGAAACCTACCCCTAAACCTACCTCCTAAACCTAACCCTAACCCTAACCCGAACCCTAACCCTATACCGAACCCTAACCCTAACCCGAACCCTAACCTGAACCCTAACCCGAACCCGAACCCTATCCCGAACCCGAACTCTAACCCAAACACTAACCCTAAACCGAACCCGAACCCTAACCCTAACCCTAACCCTAACACGAACCCTAACCCTATCACGAATCCTAACCCGAACCCGAAACCTAACCCTAACCCTAACCCGAACCCTAACCGTAAACCTAACCCTAACCCGAACCCTAACCCTAACCCGAACCCGAACCCGAACCCTAACCCTAACCCTAACCGGAACCCTAACCCTAACCCGAACCTAACCCTAACCCAACACCTAACCATAATCCGAACCCTAACCCGAACCCTAACCCTAACCCGAACCCTAACCCTAACACTAACCCGAAACCTAACCCTAAACCTAACAATAACCTGAACCCGAACCCTAACCCTAACCCTAACCCTAACCCTAACCCGAACCCGAACCCTAACCCTAACCCAAACCACAAACCCTAACCCTAACCCTAACCCGAACCCTAAACCTAACCCGAACCCTAACCCTAATCCTAACCCTAAACCTAACCCTTACCCGAACCCTAACGCTAACCCTAACCCAAACCTGAACCCTAACACTAACCCTAACCCTAACCCTAACCCGAACCCTAACACTAACCCGAACCCTAACCCTAAACCGAACCCTAACCCGAACCCTAACACTAACCCGAACCCGAACCCTAACCCTAACCCGAACCCTAACCGTAACCCTAACCCTAACCCCTAACCCTCACCCGAACCCCTAACCCTAACCCTTACACTAACCCGAATCCTAACCCTACCCCTTAACCCTAACCCTTAACCCGAACCCTAACCCTAACCCTAACCTTAACACTAACCCTAACCCGAACCCTAACCCTAACCATAACCCTAACCCCGAACCCTATCCCTAGCCCTATCCCTAACCCGAACCCTAACCCGAACCCTAAACCGAACCCCTAACCCTAACCCTAACACTAACCCGAACCCTAACCCTAACCCTTAACCCTAACCCTTAACCCGAACCCTAACCCTAACCCGAACCCTAACCCGATCCCGAACCCTAACCCGAACGCGAACCCTAACCCTTAACGCGATCCCTAACCCTAACCCTAACACTAAACCGAACCCGAACCCTAACCCTTACCCTAAACCTAACCCGAACCCTAACCCTAACCCTAACCCTAAGCCTAACCCGAAAACTAACCCTAAACCAAACCCTAACCTCTAACCCTAACCCTAACCCTAACACTAACCCGAACCCTAACCCGAACACCAAACCCTAAACCTAACCCTAACCCAAACCCTAACCCTAACCTGAACCCTAACCCTAACCCTAACCCGAACCCGAACCCAAACCCTAACCCGAACCCTAACCTTAACCCTAAACCTAATCGTAACCCGAACCCTAAGCCTAACGCTAACCCTAACCCTAACCCGAACCCTAACCCTAACCCTAACGCTAACCCTAACCCTAACCCTAACCAGAACCCTAACCCTAACACTAACACTAACCCGAACCCTAAACCTAACCCTAACCCGAACCCTAACCCTAACCCGAACCCTAAACATAACCCGAACCCTAACCCTTACCCTAACCCTAACCCTAACCCCTAAACCTAACCCTAACCCTAACCCTAACCCTAACCCTAAAACCTAACCCTAACCCGAAACCTAACCCTAACCCTAACCCTAACACTAACAAGAACCCTAAACCAAACCCTAACCCTAACCCTAACCCTAAACTTAACCCGAACCCTAACCCTAACCCTAAACCGAACCCGAACCCTAACCCTAACCCGAACCCTAACCCTAAACTGAACCCTAACCCGAACCCTAACCCTAACCCTAAACCGAACCCGAACCCTAACCCTAACCCGAAACCGAACCCTAACCCGAACCCTAACCCTAACCCTAACCTGAACCCTAACCCTACCCGAACCCTAACCCTAACCCGAACCCTTACCCGAACCCTAACCCTAACCCTAAACCGAACCCGAACCCTAACCCGAAACCGAACCCTAACCCGAACCCTAACCCTAACCCTAACCCTAACCCGAAACCTAACCCTAACCCGAACCCTAACCCGAACCCTAAAACTAACCCTAACCCGAACCCTAAACCGAACCCTAACCCTAACCCTAACCCGAACCCTAACCCTAACCCTAACGTGAACCCTAACCCTAACCCAAACCCTAACTCGAACCCTAACCCTAACCCTAACCCTAACCCGAACCCTAACCCTAACCCTAACCCTAACCCTAAACCTAAACCGAAACCGAACCCTAACCCTAACCCTAACCCTAACCCCTAACCCTAACCCGAACCCTAACCCTAACCCTAACCCTAACCCTAACCCTAACCCGAACCCTAACCTTAACCCTTACCCTAACCCGAACCCTAACCCTAAACCTAACACTAACCCTAACCCTAACCCTAAACCGAACCCTAAACCGAACCCTAACCCTAACCCTAACCCGAACCCTAACCCTAACCCTAACCCTAACCCGAACCCTAACCTGAACACTAACCCCTAACCCGAACCAGAACCCGAACTCTTACACGAACCCGAACCCTAACCCGAACCGGAACCCGAACCCTAAACCTACCCGAACGCTAACCCAAACAATAAACCTAACCCTAACACGAACCCTAACCCTAACCCGAACCCTAACCCGAAACCTAACCCGAACCCTAACCCTAACCCTAACCCGAGACCTAACCCGAACACTAACCCTAACCGTAACCCGAACCCTAACCCTAACCCTAACCCAAACCCTAACCCGAACCCTAACCCTAACTCTAACCTGAACCCTAACCCCTAACCCGAACCCGAACACGAACTCTAACCCGAACCCGAACCCTAACCCTACCCCGAACCCGAACCCAAATATAACCCTACCCCGAACCCTAACCCTAACCCTAACCCTAACCGTAACCCGAACCCTAAGCCTAACCCTAACACTAACCCTAACCCGAACCCTAACCCTAACCCTAACCCGAACCCTAACCCGAACACTAACCCTAACCCTAATGCGAACCCTAACCCTTACCCTAACCCTAACCCGAACCCTAACCCTAACCCTAACCGGAACCATAACCCTAACACTAAACCGAACCCGAACCCTAACCCTAACCCTAACACTAACCCGAAACCTAACCCGAAACCTAACCCGAACCCGAACCCTAACCCGAACCCGACCCCTAACCCCAACCGAAACCGAACCCCAACCCTAACCCGAACCCTAACCCTAAACCTAACCCTAACCCGAACCCTAACCCTAAGCCTAACCCGACC
>JAVLSZ010000008.1:77967500-77970000 GCA_032313775.1 Urocyon cinereoargenteus
AAACCTAACCCGAACCCTAACCCTAAACCTAACCTGAACCCTAAACCTAACCCTAAACCGAACCCTAACCGTAACCCGAACCCTAACCCTAACTCTAACCCGAACACTAACCCTAACCTGAACACTAACCCTAACCCTAACCCGAACCCTAACCCGAACCCTAACCCTAAACCTAACCTGAACACTAACTCCTAAACCTAACCCGAACCCGAACTCTTACCTGAACCCGAACCCTAACCCGAACCCTAACCCTAATCCTAACCCTAACCCTAACCCGAACCCTAACCTTAACCCTAACCCTAACCCTAACCCTAACCCGAAACCTAACCATAGCCCTAACCCAACCCTAACCCCTAACCCTAACCCGAACCCTAACCCTAACCCGAACCCTAACCATAACCCGAACCCTAACCCTAACCCGAACCCTAAACCTAACCCTAACCCTAACCCTAAACCTAACCCTAACCCGAACCCTAACCATAACCCTAACCCGATCCCGAACCCTAACCCGAATCCTAACCCTAACCCTAACCCGAACCTTAACCCTAACCCGAACCCGAACACTAACCCTAACCCGAACCCTAACCCGATCTCTAACCCGAATCCTAACCCGAACCCTAACACGAACGCTAACCCGAACCCTAAACCGAACCCTAACCCTAACCCTAATCCGAACCCTAACCCGAACCCTAAACCTAACCCTAACCCGAACCCTAACCCTAACCCTAACCCGACCCTGAACCCTAAACCTAACCCGAACCCGAACCCTAAACCTAACCCTAACCCGAACCCAAACCCTAACCCTAACCTGACCCTAACCCGAACCCTAACACGAACCCTAACCCTAACCCTAATCCTAACCCGAACCCTAACCCTAACCCTAACCCGAACCCTAACCCTAACCCGAACCCAACCCTAACCCGAACCCTAACCCGAACCCTAACCCTAACCCGAACCCGAACCCTAACCGTAACCCGAAACCTAACCCGAACCCAACCCTAACCCGACCCCTAACCCTAAACCGAACCCTAACCCTAACACTAACCCTAAACATAACCCTAAACCGAAACCTAAACCTAACCCGAACCCTAACCCTAAACCTAACCTGAACCCTAAACCTAACCCTAAACCGAACCCTAACCGTAACCCGAACCCTAACCCTAACTCTAACCCGAACACTAACCCTAACCTGAACACTAACCCTAACCCTAACCCGAACCCTAACCCGAACCCTAACCCTAAACCTAACCTGAACACTAACTCCTAAACCTAACCCGAACCCGAACTCTTACCTGAACCCGAACCCTAACCCGAACCCTAACCCTAATCCTAACCCTAACCCTAACCCGATCCCTAACCTTAACCCTAACCCTAACCCTAACCCTAACCCGAAACCTAACCATAGCCCTTACCCAACCCTAACCCCTAACCCTAACCCGAACCCTAACCCTAACCCTAACCCTAACCGTAACCCTAACCCTAACCCGAAACCTAACCTTAACCCTTACCCTAACCAGAACCCTAACCCTAAACCTAACACTAACCCTAACCCTTACCCTAACCCGAACCCTAAACTGAACCCTAACCCTAACCCTAACCCTAACCCGAACCCTAACCCTAACCCTAAACCGAACCCTAACCTGAACACTAACCCCTAACCCTAACCCGAACCCGAACTCTTACACGAACCCGAACCCTAACCCGAACCCGAACCCGAACCCTAAACCTAACCCGAACGCTAACCCGAAACCTAAACCTAACCCTAACACGAACCCTAACCCTAACCCGAACCCTAACCCGAAACCTAACCCGAACCCAAACCCTAAACCTAACCCGAACCCTAACCCGAACACTAACCCTAACCGTAACCCGAACCCTAACCCTAACCTTAACCCAAACCCTAACCCGAACCCTAACCCTAACCCTAACCCGAACCCTAACCCGAACCCTAACCCTAACTCTAACCTGAAGCCTAACCCCTAACCCGAACCCGAACACGAACTCTAACCCGAACCCGAACCCTAACCCTACCCCGAACCCGAACCCAAATATAACCCTAACCCGAACCCTAACCCTAACCCTAACCCTATCCGTAACCCGAACCCTAAGCCTAACCCTAACACTAACCCTAACCCGAACCCTAACCCTAACCCTAACCCGAACCCTAACCCGAAACCTAACCCGAACACTAACGCGAACCCTAACCCTAAAACTAACCCTAACCCTAAACCGAACCCTAACCCTAACCCTAACCGGAACCATAACCCTAACACTAAACCGAACCCGAACCCTAACCCTAACCCTAACCCTAACCCGAAACCTAACACGAACCCTAACCCGAACCCGAACCCTAACCCTAACCCTAACACGAACCCTAACCCTAACCTTAACCCGAACCATAACCTAAACACTAACCCCTAACCATAACCCGAACCCGAACTCTTACCCGACCCCGAACCCTAACCCGAACCCGAACCCGAACCCGAAACCTAAACCTAAC
>JAVLSZ010000008.1:77975000-77987500 GCA_032313775.1 Urocyon cinereoargenteus
CTAACACTAACCCTAAACCTAACCCTAACCCTAACCCTAACCCGAACCCTAAGCCGAACCCTAACCCTAACCCTAAACCGAACCCGAACCCTAACCTGATACCGAACCCTAACCCGAACCCTAACCCTAACCCTAACCCGAACCCTAACCATAACCAGAACCCTAACCCGAACCCTAAAACTAACCCTAACCCGAACCCTAAACCGAACCCTAACCCTAACCCTAACCCGAACCCTAAACCTAACCCTAACCTGAACCCTAACCCTAACCCAAACCCTAACTCGAACCCTAACCCTAACCCTAACCCTAACCCTAACCCTAACCCTAACCCCTAACCCTAACCCTAACACAACCCTAACCCTAACCCAAAAACCTAACCCGAACCCGAACCCTAACCCTAACCCTAACCCTAAACCTAACCCTAACCCGAACCCTTACCCTAAACCTAACCTTAACCCTAACCCAAACCCTAACCCGAACCCTAACCCTAACCCTAACCCTAACCCGAACCCTAACCCTAACCCTAACCCTAACCCTAAACCTAACCCTAACCCGAACCCTAACCCTAACCCTAACCCGATCCCGATCCCTAACCCGAATCCTAACCCTAACCCTAACTCGAACCCTAACCCTAACCCGAACCCGAACACTAACCCTAACCCGAACCCTAACCCGATCTCTAACCCGAATCCTAAACCGCACCCTAACACGAACGCTAACCCGAACCCTAAACCGAACCCTAACCCTAACCCTAACCCGAACCCTAACCCGAACCCTAAACCTAACCCTAACCCGAACCCTAACCCTAACCCTAACCCGACCCCGAACCCTAACACTAACCCGAACCCGAACCCTAAACCTAACCCTAACCCGAACCCAAACCCTAACCCTAACCTGACCCTAACCCGAACCCTAACACGAACCCTAATCCTAACCCTAATCCTAACCCGAACCCTAACCCTAACCCTAACCCAAACCCTAACCTGAACACTAACCCCTAACCCTAACCCGAATCCGAACTCTTACACGAACTCGAACCCTAACCCGAACCCGAACCCGAACCCTAAACCTAACCCGAACGCTAACCCGAACCCTAAACCTAACCCTAACACGAACCCTAACCCTAACCCGAACCCTAACCCGAAACCTAACCCGAACCCAAACCCTAACCCTAACCCGAACCGTAACCCGAACACTAACCCTAACCGTAACCCGAACCCTAACCCTAACCCTAACCCAAACCCTAACCCGAACCCTAACCCTAACCCTAACCCTAACCCGAACCCTAACCCGAACCCTAACCCTAACTCTAACCTGAACCCTAACCCCTAACCCGAACCCGAACACGAACTCTAACCCGAACCCGAACCCTAACCCTACCCCGAACCCGAACCCAAATATAACCCTAACCCGAAACCTAACCCGAACCCAACCCTAACCCGACCCCTAACCCTAAACCGAACCCTAACCCTAACACTAACCCCAAACATAACCCTAAACCGAAACCTAAACCTAACCCGAACCCTAACCCTAACCCTAACCCTAACCCTAACCCGAACCCTAACCCTAACCCTAACCGGAACCATAACCCTAACACTAAACCGAACCCGAACCCTAACCCTAACCCTAACCCTAACCCGAAACCTAACCCGAACCCTAACCCGAACCCGAACCATAACCCTAACCCGAACCCGACCCCTAACCCCAACCGAAACCGAACCCCAACCCTAACCCGAAACCTAACCCTAAACCTAACCCTAACCCGAACCCTAACCCTAACCCTAACCCGACCCCTAACCCGAACCCTAACACGAACCCTAACCCTAACCCTAACCCTAACCCGAACCTTAACCCTAACCCGAAAACGAACCCTAACCCTAACCCTAACCTGAACCCTAACCCTAACCCTAACCCGAACCCGAACCCGAACCCTAACCCTAACCCTCACCCGAACCCTAACCCGAACCCGAACCCTAACCCTAACCCTATCCCGAACCCTAACCCTAACCCTAACCAGACCCTAACCCTAAACCGAAACCTAACCCTAACCCAAAACCGAACCCGAACCCTAAACCGAACACTAACCCTAACCCTAACCCTAACCCGAACCCTAACACCAACCCGAACCCTAACCCGAACCCTAACCCTAACCCTAACCCGAAGCCGAACCCTATACCTAACGCTTACCCTAACCCTAACCCTAACACGAACCCTAAACGTAACCCTAACCCGAACCCTAACCCTAACCCAAACCCTAACCCTAACCTTAACCCGAATCCTAACCCTAACCCTAACCCGAACTATAACCTGAACCCTAACCCTAACACTAAACCTAACCCGAACCCTAACCCGAACCCTAACCCGAACCCTAACCCTAACCCTAACACTAAACCTAACCCGAACCCTAACCCTAACCCGAACCCTAACCCTAACCCGAACCCTAAACCTAACGCGAACCCTAACCCTAACCATAACCCTAACCCTAACCCCTAACCCTAACCCTAACCCTAACCTTAACACTAAAACCTAACCCTAAACCGAACCCTAACCCTAACCCTAACCCTAAAAAGAACCCTAACCCAAACCCTAACCCTAACCCTAACCCTAACACTAACCCGAACCCTAACCCCAACCCTAACCCTAACCCTAACCCTAAAAAGAACCCTAACCCAAACCCTAACCCTAACCCTAACCCTAACACTAACCCGAACCCTAACCGTAACCCTAAACCAAACCCGAACCCTAACCCTAACCCTAACCCTAACCCGAACCCTAACCCTAACCCTAACCCGAACCCTAACCCTAACGCTAACCCGAAACATAACCCTAACCCTAACCCGAAACTTAACCCTAACCCTAACCCTAACCCTAACCCGAACACTAACCCTAACCCTAACCTGAACCCTAACCCTAACCCGAACCCTAAACCTAACCCGAACCCTAATCCTAACCCTAACACTAACCCTAACCCCTAACCTTAAACCTAACCCTAACCCTAACACTAAAACCTAACCCTAACCCGAACCCTAACCCTAACCCTCACCCTAAAACCTAACCCTAACCCGAACCCTAACCCTAACCCTAACCCTAACAAGAACCCTAACCCAAACCCTAACACTAACCCTAACCCTAACCCTAACCCGAACCCTAACCCTAACCCGAACCCTAACCCGGACCCTAAAACTAACCAACCCGAACCCTAAACCGAAACCTAACCCTAAACCTAACCCGAAACCTAAACCTAACCCTAACCCGAACCCTAACCCTAACCCTAAACCAAACCCTATCTCGAAAACTAAACCTAACCCTAACCCTAACCCTAACCCTAACCCTAACCCTAACGCTAACCCTAACCCTAAAACCTAACCCTAACCCGAAACCTAACCCTAACCCTAAACCTAACCCTAACCCGAACCCTAAACCTAAACCTAACCCTAACCCTAACCCTAACCCTAAACATAACCCGAACACTAACCCTAATCCTAACCCTCACCTGAAACCTAAACCTAACCCTAACCCTAACCCTAACCCTAAACCGAACCGGAACCCTAACCCTAACCCTAAACCGAACCCGAAACCTAACCCGAATCCTAACCCTAACCCGAACCCTAACCATAACACGAACCCGAACCCTAACCCTAACCCGAACCCTAACCCGAATTCTAATCCTAACCCTAACCCGAACCCTAAGACGAACGCAAATCCGAACCCTAAACCGAACCCTACCCCTAACCCTAACCCGAACCCTAACCCGAACCCTAACCCTAACCCTAACCCGAACCCTAACCCAAACCCTAACCCTAACACGAACCCGAACCCTAACCCTAACCCGAAACCTAACCCTAACCCTAACCCTAACCCGAACCCTAACCCTAAACCTAACTTGACCCCTAACCCGAACCCTAACACAAACCCTAACCCTAACCCTAATCCTAACCCGATCCCTAACCCTAACCCTAACCCGAACCCGAACCCTAACCCTAACCCGAACCCTAACCCTAACCCGAACCCGAACCCTAACCCTAACCCGAAACCTAACCCGAACCCAAACCTAACCCGAACCCTAACACTAACCCGAACCCTAACCCTATCCCTAACCCTAACCCGAAACCTAAACCTAACCCGAACCCTAACCCTAAACCTAACCCGAACCCTAACCCTAACCCGAACCCTAACCGTAACCCGAACCCTAACCTAACCCTAACCCGAACCCTAACAATTACACGAACACTAACCCTAACCCTAACCCGAACCGTAAACCGAACCCTAACCCTAACTTGAACACTAACCCCTAAACCTAACCCGAACCCGAACTCTTACCTGAACCCGAACCCTAACCCGAACCCGAACCCGAACCCGAACCCTAACCCTAACCCGAACCCTATCCCTAAACCTAACCCTAACCCTAACCCTCACCCGAAACCTAACACTAACCCTAACTCTAACCCTAAACCTAACCCTAACCCGAAACCTAACTCTAACCCGAAGCCTAACGCGAACCCTAACCCGAACCCTAACCCTAACCCGAACCCTAACCCTAACCCTAACCCAAACCCGAACCCTAACCCGAACCCTAACCCGAAACCTAACCCTAACCCGAACCCGAAACCTAACCCGAACCCTAACCTAACCCTAACCCGAACCCTAACCCTAACCCTAACCCGACCCCTAACCCGAACCCTAACACGAACCCTAACCCTCACCCTAACCCTAACCCGAACCTTAACCCTAACCCGAAAACGAACCCTAACCCTAACCCTAACCTGAAACCTAACCCTAACCCTAACCCGAACCCGAACCCGAACCCTAACCCTAACCCTCACCCGAACCCTAAACCGAACCCGAACCCTAACCCTAACCCTTTCCCGAACCCTAACCCTAACCCTAACCAGACCCTAACCCTAAACCGAAACCTAACCCTAACCCGAAACCGAACCCGAACCCTAAACCGAACACTAACCCTAACCCTAACCCTAACCCGAACCCTAACACCAACCCGAACCCTAACCCGAACCCTAACCCTAACCCTAACCCGAAGCCGAACCCTATACCTAACGCTTACCCTAACCCTAACCCTAACACGAACCCTAAACGTAACCCTAACTCGAACCCTAACCCTAACCCAAACCCTAACCCTAACCTTAACCCGAATCCTAACCCTAACCCTAACCCGAACTCTAACCCGAACCCTAACCCTAACCCTAAACCTAACCCGAACCCTAACCCTATCCCTAACCCGAACCCTAACCCTAACCCTAACGCGAACAATAACCCTAACCCTAACCCGAACCCTAACCCTAACCCTAACACTAAACCTAACCCGAACCCTAACCCTAACCCGAACCCTAACCCTAACCCGAACCCTAAACCTAATGCGAACCCTAACCCTAACCATAACCCTAACCCTAACCCCTAACCCTAACCCTAAACCTAACCTTAACACTAAAACCTAACCCTAAACCGAACCCTAACACTAACCCTAACCCTAAAACCAAACCCTAACCCGAACCCTAACCCCAACCCTAACCCTAACCCTAACCCTAAAAAGAACCCTAACCCAAACCCTAACCCTAACCCTAACCCTAACACTAACCCGAACCCTAACCGTAACCCTAAACCAAACCCGAACCCTAACCCTAACCCTAACCCTAACCCGAACCCTAACCCTAACCCTAACCCGAACCCTAACCCTAACCCTAACCCGAAACATAACCCTAACCCTAACCCGAAACTTAACCCTAACCCTAACCCTAACCCTAACCCGAACCCTAACCCTAACCCTAACCTGAACCCTAACCCTAACCCGAACCCTAAACCTAACCCGAACCCTAATCCTAACCCTAACACTAACCCTAACCCCTAACCTTAAACCTAACCCTAACCCTAACACTAAAACCTAACCCTAACCCGAACCCTAACCCTAACCCTCACCCTAAAACCTAACCCTAACCCGAATCCTAACCCTAACCCTAACCCTAACAAGAACCCTAACCCAAACCCTAACACTAACCCTAACCCTAACCCTAACCCGAACCCTAACCCTAACCCGAACCCTAACCCGGACCCTAAAACTAACCAACCCGAACCCTAAACCGAAACCTAACCCTAAACCTAACCCGAAACCTAAACCTAACCCTAACCCGAACCCTAACCCTAACCCTAAACCAAACCCTATCTCGAAAACTAACCCTAACCCTAACCCTAACCCTAACCCTAACCCTAACGCTAACCCTAACCCTAAAACCTAACCCTAACCCGAAACCTAACCCTAACACTAAACCTAACCCTAACCCGAACCCTAAAACTAAACCTAACCCTAACCCTAACCCTAACCCTAAACATAACCCGAACACTAACCCTAATCCTAACCCTAACCTGAACCCTAAACCTAACCCTAACCCTAACCCTAACCCTAACCCGAACCGGAACCCTAACCCTAACCCTAAACCGAACCCGAACCCTAACCCGAATCCTAACCCTAACCCGAACCCTAACCCTAACCCGAACCCGAACCCTAACCCTAACCCGAACCCTAACCCGAACTCTAATCCTAACCCTAACCCGAACCCTAAGACGAACGCAAATCCGAACCCTAAACCGAACCCTAACCCTAACCCTAACCCGAACCCTAACCCGAACCCTAACCCTAACCCTAACCCGAACCCTAAACCAAACCCTAACCCTAACACGAACCCGAACCCTAACCCTAACCCGAAACCTAACCCTAAACCTAACCCTAACCCGAACCCAAACCCTAACACTAACCTGACCCTAACCCGAACCCTAACACGAACCCTAAACCTAACCCTAATCCTAACCCGAACCCTAACCCTAACCCTAAACCGAACCCTAACCGGAACCCGAACCCTAAACCTAACCCTAACCCGAACCCTAACCCTAACCTGAACACTAACCCTAACCCTAACCCGAACCCTAACCCGAACCCTAACCCTAACACTAACCTGAACACTAACCCCTAACCCTAACCCGAACCCGAACTCTTACCTGAACCCAAAACCTAACCCAAACACTAACCCTAACCCTAACCCTAACCCGAACACTAACCCTAACCCTAACCCTAACCCTAACCCTAACCCGAAACCTAACCATAACCCTAACCCTAACCCTAACCCCTAACACTAACCCGAACCCTAACCATAACCCTAACCCTAAACCTAACCCGAACCCTAACCTTAACCCTAACCCTAACCCGAACCCTAACCCTAAACCTAACACTAACCCTAACCCTAACCCTAACCCGAACCCTAAACCGAACCCTAACCCTAACCCTAACCCTAACCCGAACCCTAACCCTAACCCTAACCCGATCCCTAACCTGAACACTAACCCCTAACCCTAACCCGAACCCGAACTCTTACCCGAACCCGAACCCTAAACCGAACCCGAACCCGAACCCGAACCTGAACCCTAAACCTAACCCGAACACTAACCCGTACCCTAACCCTAACCCTAACACGAACCCTAACCCTAACCCGAACCCTAACCCGAAACCTAACCCGAACCCTAACCCTAACCCTAACCCGAACCCTAACCCGAACACTAACCCTAACCGTAACCCGATCCCTAACCCTAACCCTAACCCAAACCCTAACCTGAACCCTAACCCTAACCCTAACCCTAACCCGAACCCTAACCCAAACCCTAACCCTAACTCTAACCTGAACCCTAACCCCTAACCCGAACCCGAACACGAATTCTAACCCGAACCCGAACCCTAACCCTACCCCGAACCCGAACCCAAATATAACCCTAAACCGAACCGGAACCCTAACCCTAACCCTAACCGTAAACCGAACCCTAACCCTAACCCTAACCTGAACCCTAACCCTAACCCTAACCCTAACAAGAACCCTAACCCAAACCCTAACCCTAACCCTAACACTAACACTAACCCGAACCCTAACCCTAACCCTAAACCGAACCCGATCCCCAACCCTAACCCTAACTCTAACCCTAACCCGAACCCTAACCCTAACCCTAACCCGAAACATAACCCTAACCCTAACCCGAACCCTAACCCTAACCCTAACCGGAACCATAACACTAACACTAAACCGAACCCGAACCCTAACCCTAATCCTAACCCTAACCCGAAACCTAACCCGAACCCTAACCCGAACCCGAACCCTAACACTATCCCGAACCCGACCCCTAACCCTAACCGAACCCGAACCCCAACCCTAACCCGAACCCTAACCCTAAACCTAACCCTAACCCGAACCCTAAACCTAACCCTAACCCGACCCCTAACCCGAAACCTAACACGAACCCTAACCCTAACCCTAACCCGAACCTTAACCCTAAACCGAAACCGAACCCTAACCCTAACCCGAACCCTAACCCTAACCAGAACCCGAACCCGAACCCTAACCCTAACCCTAACCCGAACCCTAACCCGAACCCGAACCTGAACCCTAACCCTAACCCGAAACCTAAAACTAACCCTAAACCGAACCCTAACCCTAACCCTAACCCGAACAATAACCCTAACCCTAACCCGAACCCTAAACCTAACCCTAACCCGAACCCTAACCCTAACCCGAACCCTAACCCTAACCCTAACTCGAATCCTAACCCTAACAAAACCCGAACTCTAAACCGAACCCTAACCCTAACCCTAACCCTAACCCGAACCCTAACCCTAACCCGAACCCTAAACCTAAAATGAACCCTAACCCTAACCCTAAACCTAACCCTAACCCCTAACCCTAACCCTAACCCTAACCCTAACCCTAACCTTAACCCTAAAACCTAACCCTAACCCGAACCCTAACCCTAACCCTAATCCTAAAACCAAACCCTAACCCGAACCCTAACCCCAACCCTAACCCTAACCCTAACCCTAACAAGAACCCTAACCCAAACCCTAACCCTAAGCCTAACCCTAACACTAACCCGAACCCTAACCCTAACCCTAAACCGAACCCGAACCCTAACCCTAACCCTAACCCTAACCCGAACCCTAACCATAACCCTAACCCGAACCCTAACCCTAACCCTAACCTGAAACATAACCCTAACCCTAACCCGAACCCTAACTCTAACCCTAACCCTAACCCGAACCCTAACCCTAAACCTAACCTGAACCCTAACCCTAAACCGAACCCTAAACCTAAACCGAACCCTAATCCTAACCCTAACACTAACCCTAACCCCTAACCCTAACCCTAACCCTAACACTAACCCTCACCCTAAAACGTAACCCTAACCCGAACCCTAAACCTAACCCTCACCCTAAAACCTAACCCTAACCCGAACCCTAACCCTAACCCTAACAAGAACCCTAACCCAAACCCTAACCCTAACCCTAACCCTAACCCGAACCCTAACCCTAACCCGAACCCTAACCCGGACCATAAAACTAACCAACCCGAACCCTAAACCGAACCCTAACCCTAACCCTAACCCGAAACCTAAACCTAACCCTAACCCGAACCCTAACCCTAACCCTAACCCAAACCCTATCCCGAACCCTAACCCTAACACTAACCCTAACCCTAACCCCTAACCCTAACCCTAACCCTAACGCTAACCCTAACCCTAAAACCTAACCCTAACCCGAACCCTAACCCTAACCCTAACCCTAAAACCAAACCCTAACCCGAACCCTAACCCCAACCCTAACCCTAACCCTAACCCTAACAAGAACCCTAACCCAAACCCTAACCCTAAGCCTAACCCTAACACTAACCCGAACCCTAACCCTAACCCTAAACCGAACCCGAACCCAAACCCTAACCCTAACCCTAACCCGAACCCTAACCCTAACCCTAACCCGAACCCTAACCCTAACCCTAACCCGAAACATAACCCTTACCCTAACCCGAACCCTAACTCTAACCCTAACCCTAACCCGAACCCTAACCCTAAACCTAACCTGAACCCTAACCATAAACCGAACCCTAAACCTAAACCGAACCCTAATCCTAACCCTAACACTAACCCTAACCCCTAACCCTAACCCTAACCCTAACACTAACCCTCACCCTAAAACCTAACCCGAACCCGAACCCTAAACCTAACCCTCACCCTAAAACCTAACCCGAACCCGAACCCTAACCCGAATCCTAACCCTAACCCGAACCCTAACCCTAACCCGAACCGAACCCTAACCCTAACCCGAACCCTAACCCGAACTCTAACACTAACCCTAACCCGAACCCTAAGACGAACGCAAACCCGAACCCTAAACCGAATCCTAAACCTAACCCTAACCCGAACCCTAACCCGAAACCTAACCCTAACCCTAACTCGAACCCTAACCCTAACCCTAACCCTAACCCGAACCCGAACCCTAACCCTAACCCGAAACCTAACCCTAACACTAACCCTAACCCGAACCCTAACCCTAACCGTAACTTGACCCCAACCCGAACCCTAACACAAACCCTAACCCTAACCCTAATCCTAACCCGATCCCTAACCCTAACCCTAACCCGAACCCTAACCGTAACCCGAACCCTAACCCTAACCCGAACCCTAAGACGAACGCAAACCCGAACCCTAAACCGAATCCTAACCCTAACCCTAACCCGAACCCTAACCCGAACCCTAACCCTAACCCTAAATCGAACCCTAACCCTAACCCTAACCCTAACCCGAACCCGAACCCGAACCCTAACCCTAACTCGAAACCTAACCATAACCCTAACCCTAACCCGAACCCTAACCCTAACCGTAACTTGACCCCTAACCCGAACCCTAACACAAACCCTAACCCTAAACCTAATCCTAACCCGATCCCTAACCCTAACCCTAACCCGAACCCTAACCCTAACCCGAACCCTAACAGTAACCCGAACCCTAACCCTAACCCTAACCCGAACCCTAACCCTTACCCGAACACTAACCCTAACCCTAACCCGAACCGTAACCCGAAACCTAACCCTAAATTGAACACTAACCCCTAACCCTAACCCGAACCCGAACTCTTACCTGAACCCGAACCCTAACCCGAACCCGAACCCGAACCCGAACCCGAACCCTAACCCGAAACCGAACCCGAACCCTAACCCTAACCCTAACCCTACCCGAACCCTAACACTAACCCTAACTCTAACCCTAAACCTAACCCTAACCCGAAACCTAAACCTAACCCGAAACCTAACGCGAACCCTAACCCGAACCCTAACCCTAACCCGAACCCTAACCCTAACCCTAACCCTAACCCGAACCCTAACCCGAACCCTAAACCTAACCCTAACCCGACCCCTAACCCGAAACCTAACACGAACCCTAACCCTAACCCTAACCCGAACCTTAACCCTAAACCGAAACCGAACCCTAACCCTAACCCGAACCCTAACCCTAACCAGAACCCGAACCCGAACCCTAACCCTAACCCTAACCCGAACCCTAACCCGAACCCGAACCTGAACCCTAACCCTAACCCGAAACCTAAAACTAACCCTAAACCGAACCCTAACCCTAACCCTAACCCGAACAATAACCCTAACCCTAACCCGAACCCTAAACCTAACCCTAACCCGAACCCTAACCCTAACCCGAACCCTAACCCTAACCCTAACTCGAATCCTAACCCTAACAAAACCCGAACTCTAAACCGAACCCTAACCCTAACCCTAACCCTAACCCGAACCCTAACCCTAACCCGAACCCTAAACCTAAAATGAACCCTAACCCTAACCCTAAACCTAACCCTAACCCCTAACCCTAACCCTAACCCTAACCCTAACCCTAACCTTAACCCTAAAACCTAACCCTAACCCGAACCCTAACCCTAACCCTAATCCTAAAACCAAACCCTAACCCGAACCCTAACCCCAACCCTAACCCTAACCCTAACCCTAACAAGAACCCTAACCCAAACCCTAACCCTAAGCCTAACCCTAAAACTAACCCGAACCCTAACCCTAACCCTAAACCGAACCCGAACCCTAACCCTAACCCTAACCCTAACCCGAACCCTAACCATAACCCTAACCCGAACCCTAACCCTAACCCTAACCTGAAACATAACCCTAACCCTAACCCGAACCCTAACTCTAACCCTAACCCTAACCCGAACCCTAACCCTAAACCTAACCTGAACCCTAACCCTAAACCGAACCCTAAACCTAAACCGAACCCTAATCCTAACCCTAACACTAACCCTAACCCCTAACCCTAACCCTAACCCTAACACTAACCCTCACCCTAAAACGTAACCCTAACCCGAACCCTAAACCTAACCCTCACCCTAAAACCTAACCCTAACCCGAACCCTAACCCTAACCCTAACCCTAACAAGAACCCTAACCCAAACCCTAACCCTAACCCTAACCCTAACCCGAACCCTAAACCTAACCAGAACCCTAACCCGGACCATAAAACTAACCAACCCGAACCCTAAACCGAACCCTAACCCTAACCCTAACCCGAAACCTAAACCTAACCCTAACCCGAACCCTAACCCTAACCCTAACCCAAACCCTATCCCGAACCCTAACCCTAACACTAACCCTAACCCTAACCCCTAA
>JAVLSZ010000008.1:78000000-78002500 GCA_032313775.1 Urocyon cinereoargenteus
CCTAACCATAACCCGAACCCTAACCCTAACCTGAACACTAACCCTAACCCTAACCCGAACCCTAACCCGAAACCTAACCCTAACCCTAACCTGAACACTAACCCCTAACCCTAACCCGAACCCGAACTCTTACCTGAACCCAAAACCTAACCCGAACCCTAACCCTAACCCTAACCCTAACCCGAACCCTAACCCTAACCCTAACCCTAACCCTAACCCTAACCCGAAACCTAACCATAACCCTAACCCTAACCCTAACCCCTAACACTAACCCGAACCCTAACCCTAACCCTAACCCTAACCCTAACCCGAACCCTAACCTTAACCCTAACCCTAACCCGAACCCTAACCCTAAACCTAACACTAACCCTAACCCTAACCCTAACCCGAACCCTAAACCGAACCCTAACCCTAACCCTAACCCTAACCCGAACCCTAACACTAACCCTAACCCGAACCCTAACCTGAACACTAACCCCTAACACTAACCCGAACCCGAACTCTTACCCGAACCCGAACCCTAACCCGACCCCGAACCCGAACCCGAACCCGAACCCTAAACCTAACCCGAACGCTCACCCGTACCCTAACACTAACCCTAACACGAACCCTAACCCTAACCCGAACCATAACCCGAAACCTAACCCGAACCCTAACCCTAACCCTAACCCAAACCCTAACCTGAACCCTAACCCTAACACTAACCCTAACCCGAACCCTAACCCGAACCCTAACCCGAAACCTAACCCTAAACCTAACCCTAAACCTAAACCGAACCCTAACCCTAACCCGAAACCTAAACCGAACCCTAACCCTAACCCTCACCCGAACCCTAACCCGAACCCTAACCCTAACCCTAACACTAACCCTAACCCCTAACCCTAAACCGAACCCTAAACCTAACCCTAAACCTAACCCTAATCCGAACCCTAACCCTAACCCTAACCCTAACCCTAACCCAAACCCACACCCAAACCTAACCCTAACCCTACCCTTAACCCTAACCCGAAGCCTAACCCGAACCCTAACCCTAACCCGAACCCGAACCCTAACCCTAACCCTAACCCGAACCCGAACCCTAACCCGAACCCGAAACCTAACCCGAAACCTAACCCTAAACCTAACCCGAACCCTAACCCTAACCCGAACCCTAAGACGAACACAAATCCGAACCCTAAACCGAACCCTAACCCTAACCCTAACCCGAACCCTAACCCGAACCCTAACCCTAACCCTAACCCGAACCCTAACCCGAACCCTAACCCTAACACGAACCCGAACCCTAACCCTAACCCGAAACCTAACCCTAACCCTAACCCTAACCCGAACCCTAACCCTAACCCTAACTTGACCCCTAACCCGAACCCTAACACAAACCCTAACCCTAACCCTAACCCTAACCCGAACCCTTAACCTAAATCTAACCTTAACCCTAACCCGAACCCTAACCCGAACCCTAACCCTAACCCTAACCCGAACCCTAACCCGAACCCTAACCCTAACCCTAACCCTAAACCTAACCCTAACCCGAACCCTAACCCTAACTCTAACCATAACACAATCCCGAAACCTAACCCGAATCTTAACCCTAACCCTAACACGACCCTAACCCTAACCCGAACCCGAACACTAACCCTAACCCGAAACCTAACCCGAACTCTAACCCGAATCCTAACCCGAACCCTAACACGAACGCTAACCCGAACCCTAAACCGAACCCTAACCCTAACCCTACCCGAACCCTAACCCGAACCCTAACCCTAACCCTAACCCGAACCCTAACCCTAACCCTAACCCGACCCCGAACACTAACCCTAACCCGAACCCGAACCCTAAACCTAACCCTAACCAGAACCCAAACCCTAACCCTAACCTGACCCTAACCCGAACCCTAACACGAACCCTAACCCTAACCCTAATCCTAACCCGAACCCTAACCCTAACCCTAAACCGAACCCTAACCGGAACCCGAACCCTAAACCTAACCATAACCCGAACCCTAACCCTAACCTGAACACTAACCCTAACCCTAACCCGAACCCTAACCCGAAACCTAACCCTAACCCTAACCTGAACACTAACCCCTAACCCTAACCCGAACCCGAACTCTTACCTGAACCCAAAACCTAACCCGAACCCTAACCCTAACCCTAACCCTAACCCGAACCCTAACCCTAACCCTAACCCTAACCCTAACCCTAACCCGAAACCTAACCATAACCCTAACCCTAACCCTAACCCCTAACACTAACCCGAACCCTAACCCTAACCCTAACCCTAACCCTAACCCGAACCCTAACCTTAACCCTAACCCTAACCCGAACCCTAACCCTAAACCTAACACTAACCCTAACCCTAACCCTAACCCGAACCCTAAACCGAACCCTAACCCTAACCCTAACCCTAACCCGAACCCTAACACTAACCCTAACCCGAACCCTAACCTGAACACTAACCCCTAACACTAACCCGAACCCGAACTCTTACCCGAACCCGAACC
>JAVLSZ010000008.1:78012500-78035000 GCA_032313775.1 Urocyon cinereoargenteus
ACCCTAACCCTAACCCGAACCCTAACCGTAACCCGAACCCTAACCCTAACCCTAACCTGAACCCTAACCCTTACCCGAACACTAACCCTAAACCTAACCCGAACACTAACCCGAACCCTAACCCTAACCCTAACTTGAACACTAACCCCTAACCCTAACCCGAACCCGAACCCTAACCCTACCCCGAAACCGAACCAAAACCATAACACTAACCCTAACCCTAACCCAAACCCTAACCCTAACCCTAATCCTAACCCTAACCCGAACCTTAACCCAACCCTAACCCGAACCCTAACCCGAACCCTAACCCAAACACCAACCCTAACCCTAACCCGAACCCGAACCCTAAACCTAACCCTAACCCGAACCCTAACCCTAACCCAAAACTAACGCTAACCCTAACCCTAAACCGGACCCCAACCCTAACCCTAACCCGACCCATAACCCGAATCCTAAAACGAACCCTAACCTAACCCTAACCCTAACCCGAACCCTAAACCTAACCCTAACCAGAACCCTAACCCTAAACTGAACCCTAACCCTAACCCTAAACCGAACCCGAACCCTAACCCTAACCCGAAACCTAACCCGAACCCAACCCTAACCCGAGCCCTAACCCTAACCCGAACCCTAACCCTAACCCTAACCCTAACCCGAAACCTAAACCTAACCTGAACCCTGACCCTAAACCTAACCAGAACCCTAACCCGAAACATAACCCTAACCCGAACCCGAACCCTAAGGCTAAACCTAAACCTAACCCTAATCCTAAGCCTAACCCTAACCCTAACCCTTACCCGTACCCTAACCCGAACCCTAAGCCTAACCCTAACCCTAACCAGAACCCTAACCCGAACCCTAACCCTAACCCTAACCCGAACCATAACCCGAAACCTAACCCTAAACCTAACCCGAAACCTAACACTAACCCTAAACCTAACCCTAACCCGAACCCTAACCCTAACACTAACCGTAACCCTAACCCCTAACATTAACCCGAACCCTAACCCTAACCCTAACCTTAACCCTAACCGGAACCCTAACCCTAACACTAACCCTAACCCTAACCTGAAACCTTACCCTAAACCTAACCCTAACCCTAACCCTAAACCTAACCCGAACCCTAACCCGAACCCTAACCCTAACCCTAACCCTAACCCGAACCCTACCCCTAACCCTAACCCGAACCCGAACCCTAACCCGAACCCGAACCCTAACCCGAACACTAACCCTAAACCTAACCCGAACCCAAACCCTAACCCGAACCCTAACCCGAACCCTAAACCGAACCTTAAACCTAACCCTAACCCTAACCCTAACCCGAACCCTAACCCTAACCCTAACACGAGCCCTAACCCTAACACTAACCCAAACCCATACCCGAACCCTAACCCTAACCCTAACCCTAACCCTAACCCTAACCCGAACCCTAAACCTAAACCTAACACGAACCCTAACCCCTAACCCGAACCCAAACACGAACTCTAACCCGAACCCGAACCCTAACCCTACCCCGAACCCGAACCCAAAACATAACCCTAACCCTAACCCGAACCCTATCCCTAACCTTAACCCTAACCGTAACACAAAACCTAAGCCTAACTCTAACCCTAACCCTAAACCAAACCCGAACCCTAACCCTAACACTAACCCTAACCCTAACCCCTAACCCGAACCCTAACCCTAACCCTAACCCTAACCCGTACCGTAACCCTAACCCTAACCCGAACCCTAACCCGAACCCTAACCCTAACCCTAAACTTAACACTAACACCTAACCCTAACCCGAACCTGAACCCTAACCCGAACCCGATCCCGAACCCGAACACTAACCTTAACCCGAACCCTAAACCTAACCCTAACCCTAACCGGAACCCTAACCCAAACACGAACCCTAACCCGAACCCGAACCCTAACCCTAACCCGATCTCGAACCCTAACCCGAAACCTAACCCTAACCCTAAACCGACACTAACCCTAACCCTAACCCGAACTCTAACCCTAACCCTAACCCGAATCCTAACCCTAACCCTGAACCGAACCCTATCCCGAACCCTAACCCTAACCCTAACCCTAACCCAAACCCTAACCATAAATCTAACCCGAACCCTAACCCGAACCCTAACCCTAACCCTAACCCGATCCCTAACCCTAACCCTAACCCTATCCCGAACCCTAACCTTAACCCTAAACCTAACCCTAACCCTAACCCTAACACTATCCCTAACCCGAACACTAACCCGAACCATAACCCGAACCCTAAACCTAACCCTAACCCGAACCCTATCCCTAACCCTAACCCTAACCCTAACCCGAACTCGAACACTAACCCTAAACCTAACCCTAACCCTAACACTAACCCTAACCCTAACCCGAACCCTAACCCTAACCCGAACCCTAACCCTAACCATAACCCGAACCCTAACCCGAACCGTAACCCTAACCCTAACCCGAACCCTAACCCTAACCCGAACCCTAACCAGAACCCTAACCCTAAGCCTAACCCATTCCCTAACCCTAACCCGAACCCTAACCCTAACCCTAACCCGAACCCTAACACGAACCCTACCCTAACCCAAACCCTAACCCTAAACCTAACCCGAACCTTAATCCTAACCCGAACCCGAACCCTAACACTAACCCGAACCCTATCCCAACCCTAGCCCGAACGCTAACCCGAACCCTAACCCTAACCCTAACCCGAATCCGAACCCGAACCCTAACCCTAACCCTAACCCGAACCCTAACCCGAACCCAAACCCTAACCCTAACCCTAACCCGAACCCTAAGCCTAACCCTAACCCGAACCCTAACCCTAACCCGAACCCTAACCCTAACCCGAACCCGAACCCGAACCCTAACCCTAACCCGAACCCTAACCCTAACCCTAACCCTTACCCGAACCCTAACCCAAACCCGAACCCTAACCCGAACCCTAACACTAACCCTAACCCGAACCCGAACCCTAACCCTAACCCGAACCCTAAACCGAACCCTAACCCTAACCCAAACCCGAACCATAACCCTAACCCTAAACCTACCCCGAACCCGAACCCTAACCCAACCCTAACCCTAACCCAAACCCGAACCCTAACCCGAACCCTAACACTAACCCTAACCCGATCCCGAACCCGAACCCTAACCCAAACCCTAAACCGAACCCTAACCCTAACCCAAACCCGAACCATAACCCTAACCCTAAACCTACCCCGAACCCGAACCCTAACCCAACCCTAACCCTAACCCAAACCCGATCCCTAACCTTAACACTAACCCGAACCCTAACCCGAACCCTAACCCTAATCCTAACCCTAATCCTAACCCGAACCCTAACCCTAATCCGAACCCGAAACCTAACCCTAACCCTAACCTGAACCATAACACCTAACCCGAACCCGAACCCGTACCCTAACCCGAACCCGAACCCTACCCCGAACCCGAACCCAAACCATAACCCTAATTCTAAACCGAACCCTAACCCTAACCCTAACCCGAACCCTAACCCGAAACCTAATGCGAACCCTAACCCTAACCCTAACCCTAACCCTAATCCTAACCCGAACCCTAACCCTAATCCGAACCCGAAACCTAACCCTAACCCTAACCTGAACCATAACACCTAACCCGAACACGAACCCGTACCCTAACCCGAACCCGAACCCTACCCCGAACCCGAACCCAAACCATAACCCTAACCCTAAACCGAACCTTAACCCTAACCCTAACCGTAACCCGAACCCTAAGCCTAACCCTAAATCTAACCCTAACCCGAACACTAACCCTAACTCTAACCCTAACCCTAACCCAAACCAGAACCCTAACCCTAACCCTAACCCGAACCCTAACCCGAACCCTAACCCGAACCCTAACACTAAACCTAACCCTAACCCGAACCCTAACCCTAAACCGAAACCTAACCCGAACCATAACCCTAAACCTAACCCGAACCTTAACCCGAACCCTAACCCTAACACTAACACTAACCCTAAACCCTAACCCTAACCCGAACCCTAACCGTAACACGAACCCTAACCCTAACCCTAACCTGAACCCTAAACCTTACCCGAACACTAACCCTAAACCTAACCCGAACCCTAACCCGAACCCTAACCCTAACCCTAACTTGAACACTAACCCCTAACCCTAACCCGAACCCGAACCCTAACCCTACCCCGAAACCGAACCAAAACCATAACACTAACCCTAACCCTAACCCGAACCCTAACCCTAACCCTAATCCTAACCCTAACCCGAACCTTAACCCAACCCTAACCCGAACCCTAACCCGAACCCTAACCCAAACACCAACCCTAACCCTAACCCGAACCCGAACCCTAAACCTAACCCTAACCCGAACCCTAACCCTAACCCAAAACTAACCCTAACCCTAACCCTAAACCGAACCCCAACCCTAACCCTAACCCGACCCATAACCCGAATCCTAAAACGAACCCTAACCTAACCCTAACGCTAACCCGAACCCTAAACCTAACCCTAACCAGAACCCTAACCCTAAACTGAACCCTAACCCTAACCCTAAACCGAACCCGAACCCTAACCCTAACCCGAAACCTAACCCGAACCCAACCCTAACCCGAGCCCTAACCCTAACCCGAACCCTAACCCTAACCCTAACCCTAACCCGAAACCTAAACCTAACCTGAACCCTGACCCTAAACCTAACCAGAACCCTAACCCGAACCATAACCCTAACCCGAACCCGAACCCTAACGCTAAACCTAAACCTAACCCTAATCCTAAGCCTAACCCTAACCCTAACCCTTACCCGTACCCTAACCCGAACCCTAAGCCTAACCCTAACCCTAACCAGAACCCTAACCCGAACCCTAACCCTAACCCTAACCCGAACCCTAACCCGAAACCTAACCCTAAACCTAACCCGAACCCTAACACTAACCCTAAACCTAACCCTAACCCGAACCCTAACCCTAACACTAACCGTAACCCTAACCCTAACCAGAACCCTAACCCGAAACCTAACCCTAAACCTAACCCGAACCCTAACACTAACCCTAACCCTAACCCTAACCCTAACCCTAACCCTAACCTTAACCCTAACCGGAACCCTAACCCTAACACTAACCCTAACCCTAACCTGAACCCTTACCCTAAACCTAAACCTAACCCTAACCCTAAACCTAACCCGAACCCTAACCCGAACCCTAACCCTAACCCTAACCCTAACCCGAACCCTACCCCTAACCCTAACCCGAACCCGAACCCTAACCCGAACCCTAACCCTAACCCGAACCCTAACCCTAACCCGAACCCAAACCCTAACCCGAACCCTAACCCGAACCCTAACCCAAACCCTAACCCTAACCCTAACCCTAACCCGAACCCTAACCCTAACCCTAACACGAGCCCTAACCCTAACACTAACCCAAACCCATACCCGAAACCTAACCCTAACCCTAACCCTAACCCTAACCCTAACCCGAACCCTAAACCTAACCCTAACACGAACCCTAACCCCTAACCCGAACCCAAACACGAACTCTAACCCGAACCCGAACCCTAACCCTACCCCGAACCCGAACCCAAAACATAACCCTAACCCTAACCCGAACCCTATCCCTAACCTTAACCCTAACCGTAACACAAAACCTAAGCCTAACTCTAACCCTAACCCTAAACCAAACCCGAACCCTAACCCTAACACTAACCCTAACCCTAACCCCTAACCCGAACCCTAACCCTAACCCTAACCCTAACCCGTAATGTAACCCTAACCCTAACCCGAACCCTTACCCGAACCCTAACCCTAACCCTAAACTTAACACTAACACCTAACCCTAACCCGAACCTGAACCCTAACCCGAACCCGATCCCGAACCCGAACACTAACCTTAACCCGAACCCTAAACCTAACCCTAACCCTAACCGGAACCCTAACCCAAACACGAACCCTAACCCGAACCCGAACCCTAACCCTAACCCGATCTCGAACCCTAACCCGAAACCTAACCCTAACCCTAAACCGACACTAACCCTAACCCTAACCCGAACTCTAACCCTAACCCTAACCCGAATCCTAACCCTAACCCTGAACCGAACCCTATCCCGAACCCTAACCCTAACCCTAACCCTAACCCAAACCCTAACCATAAATCTAACCCGAACCCTAACCCGAACCCTAACCCTAACCCTAACCCGATCCCTAACCCTAACCCTAACCCTATCCCGAACCCTAACCTTAACCCTAAACCTAACCCTAACCCTAACCCTAACACTATCCCTAACCCGAACACTAACCCGAACCATAACCCGAACCCTAAACCTAACCCTAACCCGAACCCTATCCCTAACCCTAACCCTAACCCTAACCCGAACTCGAACACTAACCCTAAACCTAACCCTAACCCTAACACTAACCCTAACCCTAACCCGAACCCTAACCCTAACCCGAACCCTAACCCTAACCATAACCCGAACCCTAACCCGAACCGTAACCCTAACCCTAACCCGAACCCTAACCCTAACCCGAACCCTAACCAGAACCCTAACCCTAAGCCTAACCCATTCCCTAACCCTAACCCGAACCCTAACCCTAACCCTAACCCGAACCCTAACACGAACCCTACCCTAACCCAAACCCTAACCCTAAACCTAACCCGAACCTTAATCCTAACCCGAACCCGAACCCTAACACTAACCCGAACCCTATCCCAACCCTAGCCCGAACCCTAACCCGAACCCTAACCCTAACCCTAACCCGAATCCGAACCCGAACCCTAACCCTAACCCTAACCCGAACCCTAACCCGAACCCAAACCCTAACCCTAACCCTAACCCGAACCCTAAGCCTAACCCTAACCCGAACCCTAACCCTAACCCGAACCCTAACCCTAACCCGAACCCGAACCCGAACCCTAACCCTAACCCGAACCCTAACCCTAACCCTAACCCTTACCCGAACCCTAACCCAAACCCGAACCCTAACCCGAACCCTAACACTAACCCTAACCCGAACCCGAGCCCTAACCCTAACCCGAACCCTAAACCGAACCCTAACCCTAACCCAAACCCGAACCATAACCCTAACCCTAAACCTACCCCGAACCCGAACCCTAACCCAACCCTAACCCTAACCCAAACCCGAACCCTAACCCGAACCCTAACACTAACCCTAACCCGAACCCGAACCCGAACCCTAACCCAAACCCTAAACCGAACCCTAACCCTAACCCAAACCCGAACCATAACCCTAACCCTAAACCTACCCCGAACCCGAACCCTAACCCAACCCTAACCCTAACCCAAACCCGATCCCTAACCTTAACACTAACCCGAACCCTAACCCGAACCCTAACCCTAATCCTAACCCTAATCCTAACCCGAACCCTAACCCTAATCCGAACCCGAAACCTAACCCTAACCCTAACCTGAACCATAACACCTAACCCGAACCCGAACCCGTACCCTAACCCGAACCCGAACCCTACCCCGAACCCGAACCCAAACCATAACCCTAATTCTAAACCGAACCCTAACCCTAACCCTAACCCGAACCCTAACCCGAAACCTAATGCGAACCCTAACCCTAACCCTAACCCTAACCCTAATCCTAACCCGAACCCTAACCCTAATCCGAACCCGAAACCTAACCCTAACCCTAACCTGAACCATAACACCTAACCCGAACACGAACCCGTACCCTAACCCGAACCCGAACCCTACCCCGAACCCGAACCCAAACCATAACCCTAACCCTAAACCGAACCTTAACCCTAACCCTAACCGTAACCCGAACCCTAAGCCTAACCCTAAATCTAACCCTAACCCGAACACTAAACCTAACTCTAACCCTAACCCTAACCCAAACCAGAACCCTAACCCTAACCCTAACCCGAACCCTAACCCGAACCCTAACCCGAACCCTAACCCTAAACCTAACCCTAACCCGAACCCTAACCCTAAACCGAAACCTAACCCGAACCATAACCCTAAACCTAACCCGAACCTTAACCCGAACCCTAACCCTAACACTAACACTAACCCTAAACCCTAACCCTAACCCGAACCCTAACCGTAACACGAACCCTAACCCTAACCCTAACCTGAACCCTAAACCTTACCCGAACACTAACCCTAAACCTAACCCGAACCCTAACCCGAACCCTAACCCTAACCCTAACTTGAACACTAACCCCTAACCCTAACCCGAACCCGAACCCTAACCCTACCCCGAAACCGAACCAAAACCATAACACTAACCCTAACCCTAACCCGAACCCTAACCCTAACCCTAATCCTAACCCTAACCCGAACCTTAACCCAACCCTAACCCGAACCCTAACCCGAACCCTAACCCAAACACCAACACTAACCCTAACCCGAACCCGAACCCTAAACCTAACCCTAACCCGAACCCTAACCCTAACCCAAAACTAACCCTAACCCTAACCCTAAACCGAACCCCAACCCTAACCCTAACCCGACCCATAACCCGAATCCTAAAACGAACACTAACCTAACCCTAACGCTAACCCGAACCCTAAACCTAACCCTAACCAGAACCCTAACCCTAAACTGAACCCTAACCCTAACCCTAAACCGAACCCGAACCCTAACCCTAACCCGAAACCTAACCCGAACCCAACCCTAACCCGAGCCCTAACCCTAACCCGAACCCTAACCCTAACCCTAACCCTAACCCGAAACCTAAACCTAACCTGAACCCTGACCCTAAACCTAACCAGAACCCTAACCCGAACCATAACCCTAACCCGAACCCGAACCCTAACGCTAAACCTAAACCTAACCCTAATCCTAAGCCTAACCCTAACCCTAACCCTTACCCGTACCCTAACCCGAACCCTAAGCCTAACCCTAACCCTAACCAGAACCCTAACCCGAACCCTAACCCTAACCCTAACCCGAACCCTAACCCGAAACCTAACCCTAAACCTAACCCGAACCCTAACACTAACCCTAAACCTAACCCTAACCCGAACCCTAACCCTAACACTAACCGTAACCCTAACCCTAACCAGAACCCTAACCCGAAACCTAACCCTAAACCTAACCCGAACCCTAACACTAACCCTAAACCTAACCCTAACCCTAACCCTAACCCTAACCTTAACCCTAACCGGAACCCTAACCCTAACACTAACCCTAACCCTAACCTGAACCCTTACCCTAAACCTAAACCTAACCCTAACCCTAAACCTAACCCGAACCCTAACCCGAACCCTAACCCTAACCCTAACCCTAACCCGAACCCTACCCCTAACCCTAACCCGAACCCGAACCCTAACCCGAACCCGAACCCTAACCCGAACCCTAACCCTAACCCGAACCCAAACCCTAACCCGAACCCTAACCCGAACCCTAACCCAAACCCTAACCCTAACCCTAACCCTAACCCGAACCCTAACCCTAACCCTAACACGAGCCCTAACCCTAACACTAACCCAAACCCATACCCGAAACCTAACCCTAACCCTAACCCTAACCCTAACCCTAACCCGAACCCTAAACCTAACCCTAACACGAACCCTAACCCCTAACCCGAACCCAAACACGAACTCTAACCCGAACCCGAACCCTAACCCTACCCCGAACCCGAACCCAAAACATAACCCTAACCCTAACCCGAACCCTATCCCTAACCTTAACCCTAACCGTAACACAAAACCTAAGCCTAACTCTAACCCTAACCCTAAACCAAACCCGAACCCTAACCCTAACACTAACCCTAACCCTAACCCCTAACCCGAACCCTAACCCTAACCCTAACCCTAACCCGTAACGTAACCCTAACCCTAACCCGAACCCTAACCCGAACCCTAACCCTAACCCTAAACTTAACACTAACACCTAACCCTAACCCGAACCTGAACCCTAACCCGAACCCGATCCCGAACCCGAACCCTAACCTTAACCCGAACCCTAAACCTAACCCTAACCCTAACCGGAACCCTAACCCAAACACGAACCCTAACCCGAACCCGAACCCTAACCCTAACCCGATCTCGAACCCTAACCCGAAACCTAACCCTAACCCTAAACCGACACTAACCCTAACCCTAACCCGAACCCTAACCCTAACCCTAACCCGAATCCTAAGCCTAACCCTAAACCGAACCCTATCCCGAACCCTAACCCTAACCCTAACCCTAACCCAAACCCTAACCATAAATCTAACCCGAACCCTAACCCGAACCCTAACCCTAACCCTAACCCTAACCCGATCCCTAACCCTAACCCTAACCTTATCCCGAACCCTAACCTTAACCCTAAACCTAACCCTAACCCTAACCCTAACCCTATCCCTAACCCGAACACTAACCCGAACCATAACCCGAACCCTAAACCTAACCCTAAACCGAACCCTATCCCTAACCCTAACCCTAACCCTAACCCGAACTCGAACACTAACCCTAAACCTAACCCTAACCCTAACACTAACCCTAACCCTAACCCGAACCCTAACACTAACCCGAACCCTAACCCTAACCATAACCCGAACCCTAACCCGAACCGTAACCCTAACCCTAACACGAACCCTAACCCTAACCCGAACCCTAACCAGAACCCTAACCCTAAGCCTAACCCTTTCCCTAACCCTAACCCGAACCCTAACCCTAACCCTAAACCGAACCCTAACACGAACCCTACCCTAACCCAAACCCTAACCCTAAACCTAACCCGAACCTTAATCCTAACCCGAACCCAAACCCTAACACTAACCCGAACCCTATCCCTAACCCTAGCCCGAACCCTAACCCGAACCCTAACCCTAACCCTAACCCGAATCCGAACCCGAACCCTAACCCTAACCCTAACCCGAACCCTAACCCGAACCCAAACCCTAACCCTAACCCGAAACCTAAGCCTAACCCTAACCCGAACCCTAACCCTAACCCGAACCCTAACCCTAACCCGAACCCGAACCCGAACCCTAACCCTAAACCGAACCCTAACCCTAACCCTAACCCTTACCAGAACCCTAAACCAAACCCGAACCCTAACCCGAACCCTAACACTATCCCTAACCCGAACCCGAACCCGAACACTAACCCAAACCCTAAACCGAACCCTAACCCTAACCCAAACCCGAACCATAAACCTAACCCTAAACCTACCCCGAACCCTAACCCTAACCCAACCCTAACCCTAACCCAAACCAGAACCCTAACCTTAACACTAACCCGAACCCTAACCCGAACCCTAACCCTAATCCTAACCTTCATCCTAACCCGAACCCTAACCCTAATCCGAACCCGAAACCTAACCCTAACCCTAACCTGAACCATAACACCTAACCCGAACCCGAACCCGTACCCTAACCCGAACCCGAACCCTACCCCGAACCCGAAACCAAACCATAACCCTAACCCTAAACCGAACCCTAACCCTAACCCTAACCCGAACCCTAACCCAAAACCTAATCCGAACCCTAACCCTAACCCTAACCCTAACCCTAATCCTAACCCGAACCCTAACCCTAATCCGAACCCGAAACCTAACCCTAAACCTAACCTGAACCATAACACCTAACCCGAACACGAACCCGTACCCTAACCCAAACCCGAACCCTACCCCGAACCCGAACCCAAACCATAACCCTAACCCTAAACCGAACCCTAACCCTAACCCTAACCCGAACCCTAACCCGAACCCTAACCCGAACCCTAACCCTAACCCTAACCCTAACCCTAAACATAACACTAACCCCTAACCCTAACCCGAACCCGAACCCTAACCCGAACATGAACCCTATCCCGAACCCGAACCCTAACCCAAACCCGAACCCGATCCTGAACCCTAACCCTAACCCTAACCCTAACCCGAACCTAACCCTAACCCTAACCCTAACCCTAACTCTAACCCTAACCCTAACCCGAAACCGAACCCTAACACTATCCCTAACCCTAACCCTAACTCTAACCCTAACCCTAACCCTAACCCGAACCCTAACCCTAACCCTAATCCGAACCCTAACCCGAACCCTAACCCGAAACCTAACCCTAAACCTAACCCTAAACCTAACCCGAACCCTAACCCTAACCAGAAACCTAAACCGAACCCTAACCCTAACCCTCACCCGAACCCTAACCCGAACCCTAACCCTAACCATAACACTAACCCTAACCCCTAACCCTAAACCGAACCCTAAACCTAACCCTAAACCTAACCCTAATCCGAACCCTAACCCTAACCCTAACCCTAACCCTAACCCGAACCCACACCTAAACCTAACCCTAACCCTACCCCTAACCCTAACCCGAAACCTAACCCGAACCCTAACCCTAACCCTAAACCTAACCCGAACCCGAACCCTAACCCTAACCCGAACCCGAACCCTAACCCGAACCCGAAACCTAACCCGAAACCTAACCCTAAACCTAACCCGAACCCTAACCCTAACCCGAACCCTAACCCGAACCCTAACCCGAACCCTAACACGAACGCTAACCCGAACCCTAAACCGAACCCTAACCCGAATCCTAACCCTAACACTTACCCGAACCCTAACCCGAACCCTAACCCTAACCCTAACCCGAATCCTAACCCTAACCTAACCCAAACCCTAATCCGAACCCTAAACCTAACCCTAACCCTAACCCTAACCCGAACCCTAACCCGAACCCTAACCCTAACCCTAACCCTAACCCGAACCCTACCCCTAACCCTAACGCGAACCCGAACCCTAACCCGAACCCGAACCCTAACCCGAACCCTAACCCTAAACCTAACCCGAATCCAAACCCTAACCCGAACCCTAACCCGAACCCTAACCCGAACCCTAACCCTAACCCTAACCCAAACCCTAACCCGAACCCTATCCCTAACCCTAACACGAGCCCTAACCTTAACACTAACCCAAACCCAAACCCGAACCCTAACCCTAACCCTAACCCTAACCGTAACCCTAACCCGAACCCTAAACCTAACCCTAACCCGAACCCTAAACCCTAACCCGAACACGAACACGAACCCTAACCCGAACCGAACCCTAACCCTACCCCGAACCCGAACCCAAAACATAACCCTAACCCTAACCTGAACCCTATCCCTAACCTTAACCCTAACCGTAACACAAAACCTAAGCCTAACCCTAACCCTAACCCTAACCCAAACCCGAACCCTAACCCTACCCCTAACCCTAACCCTAACCCGTAACCCGAACCCTAACCCTAACCCTAACCCTAACCCGTACCTTAACCCTAACCCTAACCCGAACCCTAATCCGAACCCTAAACCTAACCCTAAACTTAACACTAACCCTAACCCTAACCCGAACCTGAACCCTAACCCGAACCCGATCCCGAACCGGAACCCTAACCTTAACCCGAACCCTAAACCTAACCCTAACCCTAACCGGAACCCTAACCCAAACACAAACCCTAATCCGAACCCGAACCCTAACCCTAACCCGATCCCGAACCCTAACCCGAAACCTAACCCTAACCCTAAACCGAACCCTAACCCTAACCCTAACCCGAACCCTAACCCTAACCCTAACCCGAATCCTAACCCTAACCCTAAACCGAACCCTAACCCGAACCCTAACCCTAACCCTAACCCTAACCCAAACCCTAACCATAACCCTAAACCGAACCCTAACCCGATCCCTAACCCTAACCCGATCCCTAACCCTAACCCTAACCCTATCCCGAACCCTAACCTTAACCCTAAACCTAACCCTAACCCTAATCCTAACCCTAACCCTAACCCTAACCCAAACCCTAGCCCTAACCCGAACCCTATCCCTAACCCTAACCCTAACCCTAAACCGAACTCGATCACTAACCCTAAACCTAACCCTAACCCTAACACTAACCCTAACCCTAACCCGAACCCTAACCCTAACACGAACCCTAACCCGAACCCTAACCCGAACCCTAACCCGAACCATAACCGAACCCTAAACCTAACCCTAACCCGAACCCTAACACTAACCCTAACCCGAACCCTAACCCGAACTGTAAACCTAACCCTAACCTGAACCCTAACCCTAACCCGAACCCTAACCAGAACCCTAACCCTAAGCCTAATCCTTTCCCTAACCCGAACCCGAACCCTAACCCTAACCCTAACCCGAACTCTAACACGAACCCTACCCTAACCCCAACCCTAACCCTAACCCGAAACCGAACCCGAACCCTAACCCTAAACCGAACCCTAACCCTAACCCTAACCCTAACCCGAACCCTAACCCAAACCCGAAACCTAACCCGAACCCTAACACTAACCCTAAACCGAACCCGAACCCTAACCCTAACCCGAACCCTAAACCGAACCCTAACCTTAACCCAAACCCGAACCATCAGCCTAAGCCTAAACCTACCCTGAACCCAAACCCAAACCCAACCCTAACCCTAACCCAAACCCGAACCCTAACCCTAACACTAACCCGAACGCTAACCCAAACCCTAACCCTAACCCTAACAATAACCCTAAACCTAACCCTAACCCTAACCCTAACCCTAAACATAACCCTAACCCTAACCCTAACCCGAACACTAACCCGAACCCTAACCCTAACCCTAACCCTAAACCGAACCCTAACCCTGACCCTAAACATAGCACTAACCCCTAACCCTCACCCGAACCCGAACCTTAACCCGAACACGAACCCTATCCCGAACCCGAACCCTAACCCAAACCCGAACCCGAACCCGAACCCTAACCCTAACCCTAACCCGAACCCTAACCCTAACCCTAACCCTAACCTGATCCCTAACCCTAACCCGAACCCTAACACTATCCCTAACCCTAACCCTAACTCTAACCCTAACCCTAACCCTAACCTGAACCCTAACCCTTACCCTAATCCGAACCCTAACCCGAACCCTAACCCGAAACCTAACCCTAAACCTAACCCTAACCCTAACCCGAAACCTAACCCTAACCCGAAACCTAAACCGAACCCTAACCCTAACCCTAACCCGAACCCTAACCCGAACCCTAACCCTAACCCTAACACTAACCCTAACCCCTAACCCTAAACCGAACCCTAAACCTAACCCTAAACCTAACACTAATCCGAACCCTAATCCGAACCCTAACCCTAACCCTAACCCGAACCCGAACCCTAACCCTAACCCGAACCCGAACCCTAACCCGAACCAGAAACCTAACCCGAAACCTAACCCTAAACCTAACCCGAACCCTAACCCTAACCCGAACCCTAAACCGAACCCTTACCCGAACCCTAACCCGAACGCTAAGCCGAACCCTAAACCGAACCCTAACCCGAATCCTAACCCTAACCCTAACCCGAACCCTAACCCGAACCCTAACCCTAACCCTAACCCTAACCCGAATCCTAACCCTAACCCTAACACAAATCCTAACCCGAACCCTAAACCTAACCCTAACCCTAACCCTAACCCGAACCCTGACCCTGACCCTAACCCGAACACTAACCCCTAAACCGAATCCGAACCCTAACCCGAACCCGAACCCTAACCCTACCCCGAACCCGAACCCAAACCATAACCCTAACCCTAACCCGAACCCTAACACTAACCCTAATCCTAACCCAAACCCAAACCTTAACCCTAACCCTAAACAGAACCCTAAACCTAACCCAAACCCTAACCCTAACCGTAACCCTAACCCTAACCCTAACCCCTAACCCTAAACCGATCCCTAACCCTAACACTAACCCTAACCCGAAACCTAAACCTAACCTGAACACTAACCCTAAACCTAACCCGAACCCTAACCCTAACCCGAACCCGAACCCTAACACTAAACCTAACCCTAACCCTAACACTAACCCTAACCCGAACCCTAACCCGTACCCTAAGCCTAACCCTAACCCTAACCCGAACGATAACCCGAACCCTAACCCTAACCCGAACCCGAACCCTAACCCTAACCCTAACCCGAACCCTAACCCTAACCCCTAACCCTAACGCGAACCCTAACCCTAACTCGAAACCTAACCGTAACCCTAACCCGAACCCTAACCCTAACCCTAACACGAACCCTAAGCCGAACCCTAACCCTAACCCTAACCCTAACCCTAACCCTAACCCGAACCCTAACCCTAACCCTAACCGGAACCCTAACCCTAAACCTAACCCTAACCCGAACCCAAACCCTAACCCCTTACCCGAATCCTAACCCTAACCCGAACCCTAACCCGACCCCTAACCCTAACCCTAACCCCGAAACCGAACACTAAACCTAACCCTAACCCTAACCCGAATCCTAACCCGAACCCTAAACCCCGAACACCAACCCTAACCCTAACCCGAACCCGAACCCTAACCCTAACCCTAACCTGATACCTAACCCTAACCCGAACCCTAAACCTAACCCTAACCCGAAACCGAACCCTAACCCGAACCCGAACCCTAACCCGAACCTTAACCCTAAACCGAACCCTAACCCTAACCCGAACCATAAACCGATCCCTAACCCGAACCCGTACCCGAACCCTAACCCTAACCCTAACCCGAACCCTAACCCGAAACCTAACCCTAACCCGAACACGAACCCGAACCCGGACCCTAACCCGAACCCGAACCCTAACCCGAACCCTAACCCTAACCCTAACCCGAACCCTAACCCTAACCTTAACCCTAACCCGAACCCTAACCCGAACCCTAACCCTAACCCTAACCCTAACCCTAACCCTAACCCTAACCAGAACCCTAACCCTAACTCGAACCCTAACCCTAACCCTAACCCTATCCCTAACCCGAAACCTAACCCGAACGCTAACCCTATCCCTAACCCGAACCCTAACACTAACCCTAACCCTAACCGGAACCCTAACCCTAACCCTAACCCTAACCCGAACCTTAACCCTAACCCGAACCCGAACCCGAACCCTAACCCTAACCCTAACCCTAACCCGAACCCTAACCCGAACCCTAACCCTAACCCTAAACATAACACTAACCCCTAACCTTAACCCGAACCCGAAACCTAACCCGAACACGAACCCTATCCCGAACCCGAACCCTAACCCAAACCCGAACCCGATCCCGAACCCTAACCCTAACCCTAACCCTAACCCGAACCTAACCCTAAACCTAACCCTAAACCTAACCCGAACCCTAACCCGAACCCGAACCCTAACACTATCCCTAACCCTAACCCTAACCCTAACCCTAACCCTAACCCGAACCCTAACCCGAACCCTAACCCTAACCCTACCCCGAACCCGAACCCAAACCATAACCCTAACCCTAAACCGAACCCTAACCCTAACCCTAATCCTAACCCTAACCCAAACCTTAAACCTAACCCTAACCCGAACCCTAACCCTAACCCGAACTCTAACCCTAACCGTAACCCTAAACCTAACCCTAACCCCTAACCCTAAACCGAACCCTAACCCTAACACTAACCCTAACCCGAAACCTAAACCTAACCTGAACACTAACCCTAAACCTAACCCGAACACTAACCCTAACCCTAAACCTAACCCAAAACCTAAACCTAACCTGAACCCTGACCCTAAACCTAACCCGAACCCTAACCCGAACCATAACCCTAACCCGAACCCGAACCCTAACGCTAAACCTAAACCTAACCCTAATCCTATCCCTAACCCTAACCCTAACCCTTACCCGTACCCTAACCCGAACCCTAAGCCTAACCCTAACCCTAACCCGAACCCTAACCCGAACCCTAACCCTAACCCTAACCCGAACCCTAACCCGAAACCTAACCCTAAACCTAACACGAACTCTAACCCTAACCCTAAACCTAACCCTAACCCGAGCCCTAACCCTAACACTAACCGTAACCCTAACCCTCACCTTAACCCGAACCCTAACCCAACCCTAACCTTAACCCTAACCCGAACCCTAACCCTAACACTAACCCTAACCCTAACCCGAACCCTAACCCTAAACCTAACCCTAACCCTAACCCTAAACCTAACCCGAACCCTAACCCGAACCCTAACCCTAACCCTAACCCTAACCCGAACCCTACCCCTAACCCTAACCCGAAACCGAACCCTAACCCGAACCCGACCCCTAACCCGAACCCTAACCCTAAACCTAACCCTAACCCGAGCCCTAACCCTAACACTAACCGTAACCCTAACCCTAACCCTAACCCTAACCCTAACCCTAACCCTAACCCCTAACCCTAACCCGAAACCGAACCCTAACCCTAACCCTAACCCTAACCCGAACCCGAACCCTAACCCGAACCCTAACCCTAACCCTAACCCAAACCCTAACCGAACCCTAACCCTAACCCTAACACGAGCCCTAACCCTAACACTAACCCAAACCCAAACCCGAACCCTAACCCTAACCCTAACCCTAACCGTAACCCTAACCCGAACCCTAAACCTAACCCTAACCCGAACCCTAAACCCTAACCCGAACACGAACACGAACTCTAACCCGAACCCGAACCCTAACCCTACCCCGAACCCGAACCCAAAACATAACCCTAACCCTAACCCGAACCCTATCCCTAACCTTAACCCTAACCGTAACACAAAACCTAAGCCTAACCCTAACCCTAACCCTAACCCAAAACCAAACCCGAACCCTAACCCTAACCCTAACCCTAACCCTAACCCGTAACCCGAACCCTAACCCTAACCCTAACCCTAACCCGTACCGTAACCCTAACCCTAACCCGAACCCTAATCCGAACCCTAACCCTAACCCTAAATTTAACACTAACACCTAACCCTAACCCGAACCTGAACCCTAAACCGAACCCGATCCCGAACCGGAACCCTAACCTTAACCCGAACACTAAACCTAACCCTAACCCTTACCGGAACCCTAACCCAAACACGAACCCTAACCCGAACCCGAACCCTAACCCTAACCCGATCCCGAACCCTAACCCGAAACCTAACCCTAACCCTAAACCGAACCCTAACCCTAACCCTAACCCGAACCCTAACCCTAACCCTAACCCTAACCCGAATCCTAACCCTAACCCTAAACCGAACCCTAACCCGAACCCTAACCCTAACCCTAACCCTAACCCAAACCCTAACCATAACCCTAACCCGAACCCTAACCCGAACCCTAACCCTAACCGTAACCCGATCCCTAACCCTAAACCTAACCCTATCCCGAACCCTAACCTTAACCCTAAACCTAACCCTAACCCTAACCCTAACCCTAACCCTAACCCTAACCCAAACCCTAACCCTAACCCGAACCCTATCCCTAACCCTAACCCTAACCCTAAACCGAACTCGATCACTAACCCTAAACCTAACCCTAACCCTAACACTAACCCTAACCCTAACCCCAACCCTAACCCTAACCCGAACCCTAACCCGAACCCTAACCCGAACCCTAACCCGAACCATAACCGAACCCTAAACCTAACCCTAACCCGAACCCTAACCCTAACCCTAACCCGACCCTAACCCGAACCGTAACCCTAACCCTAACCTGAACCCTAACCCTAACCCGAACCCTAACCAGAACCCTAACCCTAAGCCTAAACCTTTCCCTAACCCGAACCCGAACCCTAACCCTAACCCTAACCCGAACCCTAACACGAACCCTACCCTAACCCAAACCCTAACCCTAAACCTAACCCGAACCTTAATCCTAACCCGAACCCGAACCCTAACACTAACCCGAACCCTAACCCTAACCCGAACCCTAACCCTAACCGTAACCCGATCCCTAACCCTAAACCTAACCCTATCCCGAACCCTAACCTTAACCCTAAACCTAACCCTAACCCTAACCCTAACCCTAACCCTAACCCTAACCCAAACCCTAACCCTAACCCGAACCCTATCCCTAACCCTAACCCTAACCCTAAACCGAACTCGATCACTAACCCTAAACCTAACCCTAACCCTAACACTAACCCTAACCCTAACCCCAACCCTAACCCTAACCCGAACCCTAACCCGAACCCTAACCCGAACCCTAACCCGAACCATAACCGAACCCTAAACCTAACCCTAACCCGAACCCTAACCCTAACCCTAACCCGACCCTAACCCGAACCGTAACCCTAACCCTAACCTGAACCCTAACCCTAACCCGAACCCTAACCAGAACCCTAACCCTAAGCCTAAACCTTTCCCTAACCCGAACCCGAACCCTAACCCTAACCCTAACCCGAAACCTAACACGAACCCTACCCTAACCCAAACCCTAACCCTAAACCTAACCCGAACCTTAATCCTAACCCGAACCCGAACCCTAACACTAACCCGAACCCTAACCCTAACCCGAACCCTAACCCTAACCCGAACCCTAACCCTAACCCGAACCCGAACCCTAACCCTAACCCTAACCCGAACCCTAACCCGAACCCAAACCCTAACCCTAACCCGAACCGTAAACCTAACCCTAACCCGAACCCTAACCCTAACCCGAACCCTAACCCTAACCCGAACCCGAACCCGAACCCTAACCCTAAACCGAACCCTAACCCTAACCCTAACCCTAACCCGAACCCTAACCCAAACTCGAACCCTAACCCGAACCCTAACACTAACCCTAACCCGAACCCGAACCCTAACCCTAACCCGAACCCTAAACCGAACCCTAACCTTAACCCAAACCCGAACCATAAGCCTAAGCCTAAACCTACCCCGAACCCGAACCCTAACCCAACCCTAACCCTAACCCAAACCCGAACCCTAACCCTAACACTAACCCGAACGCTAACCCAAACCCTAACCCTAACCCTAACCCTAATCCTAACCCGAAATCTAACCCTAACCAGAACCCGAACCCTAACCCTAACCCTAACCCAAACCATAAACCCTAACCCGAACCCGAACCCGTACCCTAACCCGAACCCGAACCCTACCCCGAACCCGAACCCAAACCATAACTCTAACCCTAACCCGAACCCTAACCCGAACCCTAACCCTAACCCTAACGCGAAACTTAACCCTAACCCTAACCCTTACCCTAACCCGAACCCTAACCATAACCCTAACCGGAACCATAACCCTAACCCTAAACCGAACCCGAACCCTAACCCTAAACCTAACCCTAAACCTAACCCGAACCCGAACCCTAACCCTAACCCGAACCCGAACCCCAAACCTAACCCGAAACCTAACCCTAACCCTAACCCTAACCCGAACCCTAACCCTAACGCTAACCCGAATCCTAACCCAAACCCTAACACGAACCCTAACCCTAACCCTAACCCGAACCTTAACCCTAACCCGAACCCGAACCCTAACCCTAAACCGAACCCTAACCCTAACCCCAACCCTAACCCTAACCCTAACCCGAACCCGAAACCGAACCCTAACACTATCCCTAACCCTAACCCTAACCCTAACCCGAACCCTAACCCTAAACATAACCCTAACCCTAACCCTAACCCGAACCCTAACCCGAACCCTAACCCTAACCCTAACCCTAACCCGAACCCTAACCCTGACCCTAAACATAACACTAAACCCTAACCCTCACCCGAACCCGAACCTTAACCCGAACACGAACCCTATCCCGAACCCGAACCCTAACCCAAACCCGAACCCGAACCCTAACCCTAACCCTAAACCTAACCCGAACCCTAACCCGAACCCGAACCCTAACACTATCCCTAACCCTAACCCTAACTCTAACCCTAACCCTAACCCTAACCTGAACCCTAACCCTAACCCTAATCCGAACCCGAACCCGAACCCTACCCCGAACCAGAACCCAAACCATAACTCTAACCCTAACCCGAACCCTAACCCGAACCCTAACCCGAACCCTAACCCTAACCCTAACGCGAAACTTAACCCTAACCCTAACCTTTACCCTAACCCGAACCCTAACCATAACCCTAACCGGAACCATAACCCTAAACCTAAACCGAACCCGAACCCTAACCCTAAACCTAACCCTAACCCGAACCCTAACCCGAACCCTAAAACGAACCCCAACCCTAACCCTAACCCGAACCCGAACCCTAACCCTAACCCGAACCCGAACCCCAACCCTAACCCGAAACCTAACCCTAACCCTAACCCTAACCCGAACCCTAACCCTAACCCTAACCCTAACCCGAACGCTAACCCGAACCCTAAACCGAACCCTAACCCGAATCCTAACCCTAACCCTAACCCGAACCCTAACCCGAACCCTAACCCTAACCCTAACCCGAATCCTAACCCTAACCCTAACCCAAAACCTAACCCGAACCATAAACCTAACTCTAACCCTAAACCTAACCCGAACCCTGACCCTGACCCTAACCCGAACACTAACCCCTAATCCGAATCCGAACCCTAACCCGAACCCGAACCCTAACCCTACCCCGAACCCGAACCCAAACCATAACCCTAACCCTAACCCGAACCCTAACCCTAACCCTAATCCTAACCCTAACCCAAACCTTAACCCTAACCCTAAACCGAACCCTAACCCTAACCCGAACCCTAACCCTAACCGTAACCCTAACCCTAACCCTAACCCCTAACCCGAATCCTAACCCTAACCCGAACCCGAACCCTAACCCCTTACCCGAATCCTAACCCTAACCCGAGCCCTAACCCGACCCCTAACCCTAACCCTAACCCCGAAACCGAACCCTAAA